>JAJAGP010003406.1:0-74772 GCA_025084515.1 Ancistrus triradiatus
CAAAGTATTGAGTTGAACTTTTGTTATTGGCCAAATACTTATTTTCCACCATGATTTACTGATTTACACACCGCTCTCATCTTTCTAAGTCGGAGAACTTGCACAATCAGTGGCTGACTAAATACTTTTTTGCCCCACTGTAGATATATATATATATATATATATCTCCCTATGCTGAATACACAAATATTAAGTGATGTGTAGGCCATGGTGCTGTAGCCTGCTGAAATTTCACAGATCCTCACTCACAGTTTGAGCGTCACCTCACATCTTGATTGTTCACATGTACTATGTTTTTTCTTCTTGTTATTTCCTAAACAATACAACAACTATTTACACAGCATTTTCAATTGTTTAGGTATCATAAGTAACCTTGAGCTGATTTAAAGTATATGGCAAGATGTGCGTAGGTTATATGCAAATTAGACCTGAGCAATATTGGGGGGAAAAGAACCTTGATTTATTTCTATTTTTTAAAGATTCTTAACTTTTTTTAGTTCTTACATAATGGAAAAAGGAAACAACTTAAATTAAAAACACAGATTGAACTGCAGAAAAATAGTAACAAACAGCACCATCTTTAAAGACCAAACTGTGCAAATAGTGGCTTCTTTTAAATACCCTTTCAATGGACTCGAAATTGTGCAAACAAAACAGAATTTGCAAAAATAAAGGTAAGACACAAGTGAGGTTTAAGTAGCTATATCCTTTCAAGAATAGCAAGCAACTTCCAAGTTCACAAGCAACTTGTGCTTTGTGCAAACATAACCTTATACCATATTTCAGTCATGGAACAGTGCAAAATATGAAAATCACCATCAAATAAACTCATACCTTGGAACAAGTGTTTGCAGCAACTTAACAAACCCTTCTTTCTCCAGAGTAAATGGGCATCATATCTTTAGCCATATGAAATGCTACTGCATCAGTCATTTCTTTCCATTGGAGGCTCTCTTTATCGTACGGGACAGCACTAGGATATAACGCAGTTATCTTTAAGTGCGAGCTTTGATTGTTGACGGGAGCTTTGTTTGTCAAAGGGCAGCCTGTATTTTCATCCTGTTGTTTCACACATTGCTTCCATTCTATCGTTTGTTTGTGTCGTAAGTGCTAGAACAAACTGGTCATACTGCTCCTTTTGGTTGTGATTGACGTTCGACACAACCTACGCTTCACAAGTATTTGTTCAATATCTGACTTGTCAAATCCATACCACCGAAGTGAGATTTCCACCTTTCTTTGGTACGAGCTCAATGCTCTGTGAAGTGCTGCTGCCCATCTTGCCACGTTTGTTTGTTTTATTCCTCCGCAAGTGCAGCACATAGGTCTGTGGTAGTGCTGTCTAAGATTTCAACTTGGACACAAGACTTGCGATACCATTTTCTAAACCAAAGTCAGATACTGTGCTTATTTCACTTTTCAAGCACTTTTATTTTTTTTAGATAAACATGTCCTACGGACTGTGTTAGCGTAGCGGTTAAGGTACTGGACTATGGTTCAGAAGATCTAGGATTCAAATCCCACCTCTGCCAAGCTACTTGTAAGCAAATTCTAAGTTGCTCTGCATAAGGGTGTCTGCTAAATGCTGTAAATGTAAATGTCAAATTCAGCAAACAGACATCAAGTTTGGATTATATGGATAATATGCTATATTTCAGTTTTAGTGGACTGTGGTAGCCTAGCAGGTAAGGTACTGGACTATGGACCAGAAGGTCCAGGGTTCAAATCCCACCTCTGCCAAGCTGCCACTGTTGGGTCCTTGAGCAAGACCCTTAACCCACAATTGCTTAGATTGTAAGACTGTATCAGTTGTAAGTCGCTCTAGATAAGGGCGTCTGCTAAATGCTGTAAATGTATTATATAACATTCATTTAATTAATTATACTATTTTAGACAACATCGTATTGTATTTGTATTCTGATGATAATAAGCTTTACTTCGGTACTATACATTACATTGCCTTTGAGTGGATCTGTATCCTTTCGATGTTACAAAAAACACAGATAGCAGACCAGCTGCCAGTGTCTCACCGTTTGATTTTTGTTTGTTGATTTTGTTACATTTTTACCTCAATGACAGCCAATTATAAATACTTAAATATGCTCTATTTATGCATACTATTTATTTTTCAGTTTTTCAAAGAGAATGATCCGAGTTCTGATCTGGAGCAAAAGAAAAGCTAAAATAATGACAGACAGAAAAATTCATTCTCACAACATAAACAAACCTTCTACACATTTCATATATATTAAATTATAAAGAGATGTTTCCACACATATTAAGTAAAAAAAAAAAAAATCCAGATCCATGCTTTACAATTTCTTATGACAATAAATTTTTTTCACAACTTTTTTTGTACACCCTTGAATACAAAAAACAGTCCATTAAAATCGGTTGAGCAATGCAGCTCCGCCCATTTATCTGTATTTGTTTACAGTCTGTTCTTGCCTGGACCAATATGTGAACTTTTGTTATTGACCAAATACTTATTTTCCACCATAATTTACAATTAAATTCTTAAAAAATCCTACAGTGTGATTTCCTGAAAGTAGGAGAACTTACACAATCAGTGGCTGACTAAATACTTTTTTGCCCCACTGTACGTATCGCAGCAACGGGCTGAAGCGGCCGACTTGTTTGTGTCCTTTGGCTTTCGGTCCTTATCCGCTTCGACACAGCGCTCCTGCTAAGACAGGCTACAAACACTGATTTTGCTTCAGCTGCCATTTCAACACAACACAGAAGCCTGGGTGGGTCAAGCAAAAGTGAATTTAATATCATTAGAATCGATACTGTGGGGACCGAGTATTGCACTGTTTCAGAACGTTCAGTATTGATAT
This sequence comes from Ancistrus triradiatus, assembly GCA_025084515.1. NCBI lineage: Eukaryota > Metazoa > Chordata > Actinopteri > Siluriformes > Loricariidae > Ancistrus > Ancistrus triradiatus. The sequence continues at coordinate 2,841 of JAJAGP010003406.1, forward strand.
TCATCGATTTATCTATATTTGTAACAACATTAGTCTGGGGGAGGCGGTGTTTACCGAGATAAGATGTGTTTTCCCTTTGTACAGCTTAACAATTTGAACAGCATTTATTCGTTCATTGTCTTAACCACTTAATCTGGTCAGTGTTGCGAGAAAGCTGGTGGCACAGGGAGCAAGGCAGAAACAACCCTAGACACTTTAGATATGCCAATTAACCTAAGGCAAGTATTTTGAATGTCGGAAACAAATCCACACAGACATAGGGAGAACATGCAAACTCCACACAGGTGGAGTCCGAGGTCAGGATCGAACCAGGGGTGCTGGAGCTATGAGGAGACCATGCTAAACACTGTGATGCTCTGAACCGCACTAATCATTCACTCATTTTCTATCCAGTAAGGAGTTTTTCCTTGCCCATGTCGCCTAGGCTTGCTCAATTTGGGATTGGACGTAGATATTAGGAGATAATCTAAAATAGTAACAGTTGCACTAATGCAAACACTTCATCATTTTACAGCAGGCATTTGAGAACCTGCAGATTTGGATCTGCAAACCCCCATGGATACAGAGATGCCTATAAAATAACTACTTCAATCGACATTGATTTGAACTGACACTTTTGCAAAGTACTGCCAATAATCCTTAGTATAAAGGATTTCAATTAACTTTCTCTCATATATACAACCTCAATTCCAATGAAGTTGGGACGTTGTGTTAAACATAACTAAAAACAGAATACGATGATTTGCAAATCCTTTCCAACACATATTCAGCTGAATAAACTACAAAGACAAGATATTTAATGTTCAAACGGATAAACTTTATTGATTTTGGCAAATATTCACTCATTTTGAATGCGATGCCTGCAACACGCTCCAAAACAGTTGGGACAGGAGCATGTTTACCATGTGTTACATCACCTTTCCTTTTATCAACACTCAATAAGAATTTGGGAACTGAGGACATTAATTGTTGAAGCTTTGTAGGTGGAATTCTTTCCCATTCTTTCTTGATGTACAACTTCAGTCGCTCAACAGTCCGGGGTCTCCGTTGTCGTATTTTGCCCTTCATAATGCGGCACACATTTTCAGTGGGAGACAGGTCTGTACTGCAGGCAGGCCAGTCTAGTACCCGCACTCTTTCAGTACGAAGCCACGCTGCTGTAACACGTGCAGAAATTGACTAGGCATCCGGACAGTCCCTTTCCTCTTTGGTCCAGAGGACATGACGTCCATGATTTCCAAAAACAATTTGAAATGTGGACTCGTCAGACCACAGGACACTTTTCCACTTTGCCTCAGTCCATCTCAGATGAGCTCAGGTCCAGAGAAGCCAGTGGCGTTTCTGGGTGTTGTTGATATATGGCTTTCACTTTGCATGGAAGAGTTTTACTTTGCATTTGTAGACGGAGCGACAAGCTGTGTTCACTGTCAGTGGTTTTCTGAAGTGTTCCTGAGCCCATGTGGTAATATCCATTACAGAATGATGTCAGTATTTAATGCATTGCCACCTGAGGGATCAAAGCTCACGGGCTTTCAATGTTGGTTTTCAGCCTTGCCGCTTATTTGAAGAGATTTCTCCAGATTCTCTGAGTCTTTTGATGATATGATGGACTGTAGATGATGAAGTCCTAAATTCTTTGCAATTGCACGTTGAGAAACGTTGTTCTTAAACTGTTGGAGTATTTGTGGTGAACCTCGCCCCATCCTTGCTTGTGAATGACTGAGCTTTTCGGGGATGCTCCCTTTATACCCAATCATGACACTCACCTGTCTCCAATGAACCTGTTCACCTGTGGAATGTTCCAACCAGGTGTTTTTGGGCATTCCTCAACTTTCCCAGTCCCCTGTCCCAACTGTTTTGGAACGTGTTGCTGGCATCAAATTCAAAATGAGTGAATATTTGCTAAAAAACAATAAAGTTTATCCGTTTGAACATTAAGTATCTTGTCTTTGTCGTGTATTCAATTGAATATGGGTTGAAAAGGTTTTGCAAATCATCGTATTCTGTTTTTATTTATGTTTTACACAACGTCCCAACTTCATTGGAATCGGGGTTGTACGCTAATTAATCATAAAGACATTTTCCATAATCCACACAGCTATCTACATCTACTGTAGATTAATATATAATTCCCGTCACCTGTGCGTGTGTGTTCTAAATGAATAATTAATACCATGATACTGTGAAAGCACTGCATTATTCAACAGTTAAACAAATAGCAAACCATTATGACACAGCTTCATGCTAAGCGTGGTGCAAGGAGATAAACATGTTCGCTGACATCTCCACTAGTCCACAGCTGAAGAAGCGTTTATGAAAGAGCTGGGGGCAGCGTGACCCTGACCTAGAAACACACTGTGGCTTTTCAACAGAGCAAGGGTGATGAGCAAGGCTCTGCATGCACCAAGGTCCACCGCTCTTTCAGCTGAAGAATACACTTCCTTAACACCCTCCTTCAGTGGCCTAGCCCTACACAATTGCTCCATTCCTCTTCAACCCCACTTTACCTCGTCTTTTTTTCCTCGCTTTCTCTCTTCTAATTCTCAAAACGAGGCTGCTGGGAAAGAAAGTATTTATAGACAAGGAGAAGCCTTTAGTGGCCCCAAAAGGCAACAATGAAAAAGAATTGAGATTCGACTACAATAAATAATCAAGGCAAATTCACCAAGGGTCCTACTACATGTTTTTTTAATTGTGTTGTGACAAAGCTTTTTGTCTGTATGCTAGCTGGGTTTGTGTAGCATGAATGAACCGTAGGGTCATGATCATCTTCGGTCTCCTCTCCGGCCGCAGCTGGACAAAATGAAAGTCATCATTTAACTAAGCAGTACATAACATCCTCTGACAGTAAGTAAACAGCCTTTCACTCAGTTCCATCCCATGGTGTATGGAAACCATGGTCCAGTTAAACACCAGCTGTTGAATCACACACCAGCGCTGTCGGCTTCCAGTCTCTCAGCCCATTGTTTACTGCCCTGACTTGAGGTTGTAACCTGCCTTTTTGCAACTACTTTTATCTGAAGTGCCAGATTTCCCTCACTCTCATGCCTCATCAGCCTTAAAAGGCTATTATCAGGAGTTTAATTGATGTTACGACCAAGAGAAACATCTCGGGTCAGCGGTGTCTATACCATTTGTATCTGATTTCCATAATGGCTCTGCTCCATTATGAAGTGATTACAACGACACTTGGTTATGTAGTTTCAGAAAGGACCTATCATTTGGAATCCACTTCTAAGCAACCCATCGTGGTTTGAAACCCAACTTAGATTTTTTACAGCTCACAAGGCAAGAGTTGAATAAGGTTCACCAAGCAAGCCATTTTAAAATGGACCTGAATGCATCCCATGGTACAAACAGCTGAAAACCTTTTAACAATGGTCTGCACACAGGTATTTGAAAATCGGAGTCTATTTCTATTATATTCGCTATGGGAAAATGCCAAGCTTCAATCCAGCATCTTGAAAAACCCACCTCCTTTCAGTTATGTCAGTGTAAAAACTGGCGAGTTAAAAAAAAAAAAAAGACAAGAGTCAAATATAGCTGGAGTTTGTATAGCAGGACTTCGGATTAATTCGCTATGTGAAAATGCTGACCTCATTCCAGCATCTTGAAAGCCAACCTCCTTTCAGTTATGTCAGTGTAGTATTGGTGCATTAAAAAAAAAAAAAACACCAACATGAGTCAAAAGATAGCAGGAGTTCGGATACCATGAGTCCGTAAAGCAGCAGCTTGGATGGTGGACGTTTGGATAGCAAGAACTTGAATAAGGGGAGTTCGGATAGCAGGAGTTCATATAGCAGGAATTCAAATAGCAGGAGTTCGTGTAGAGGGACTTTGTAAAGCAAGAGTGTGGTTAGTATGAGGTCATAAAGCAGGAGTTCAGATAGCAGTTCCGATAATGGGAATACGTGTAACGGGAGTTTGTATAGTTGGAACCCGATTAGTGGGAGTTCTTATAGCAGTAGTTCAGATAGTGGGAGTCCAGCTAGCAGGATAGCAAGTGTTTGGATAGCAGGAGTTTGAAATAGGAGGAGTTAGTTAAAGCATGAGTTTGGATAGTACTAGTTAATAAAGTAGGAGTTTGGAGAGCAGGAGTTTGGATAACAGGAGTTTGGAGAGTAGAAGTTCATAAAGCATGAGTGTGGAGAGCAGGAGTGTGGATAGCAGCGTTTGGAGAGTTTTAGAGAGCAGAGGTTTGGAAGTACGGGTTAATAAAGCTGGAGTTTGCAGAGCAGGAGTTTGGAAAGTAGGAGTTCATAAAGCAGGGAGTTTGGATAGCAGGAGTTTTGAAAGTAGGAGTTTCATAAAACAGCAGTTTGGATAACAGGAGTTTGGAGAGTAGAGTTCATAAAGCATGAGTGTGGAGAGCAGGAGTGTGGACAGCAGGTGTTTGGAGAGTTTAGAGAGCAGGGGTTTGAAAAGTAGGGGGTTAATAAAGCTGAAGTTTGCAGAGCAGGAGTTTGGAAAGTAGGAGTTTCATAAAGCAGGAGTTTGGAGAGTAGGAGTTTGGAAAAAAGGAGTTAATGAAGCAGGGGTTTGAAGAGCAGGAGTTTGGAAAGTAGGAGTTCATAAACAGGAGTTTGGATAACAGGATTTTTGGAAATAGGAGTTAATAAAAGATCAGGAGTTTGGAGAGCAGAAATTTGGATAACAGGAGTTTTTGAAAGTAGGAGTTAACAAAGCAGGAGTTTGGAGAGCAGGAGTTTGGATAACAGGAGTTTTGAAAGTAGGAGTTTAATAAACGCAGGAGTCTGGATAACAGGGAGTTTGGAAAGTAGGAGTGATAATAAAGCAGGAGGATTTGGGATAACAGGAGTTCATAATGCAGGGGTTTGGAGAGCAGGAGTTTGGAGAGTAGAAGTTCATAAAGCAGGAGTTTGGAGAGCAGAAATTTGGATTAACAGGAGTTTTGGAAGTAGGAGTTCATAAAGCAGGAGTTTGGAGAGCAGGAGTTTGGATAAACAGTAATTTGGAAAAGTAGGAGTTAATAAAGTAGGAGTTTGGAGAGCAGAAATTTGGATAACAGGAGTTTGGAAAGTAGGAGTTCATAAAGCAGGAGTTTGGAGAGCAGGAGTTTGGAAAGTAGGAGTTCATAAAACAGGAGTTTGGATAACAGGAGTTTTGCGAAAGTAGGAGTTAATAAAGCAGGAGTTTGGAGAGCAAAAATTTGGGATAACAGGAGTTTGGAAAGTAGGAGTTAATAAAGCAGGATTTGGATAACAGGAGTTTGGAAAGTAGGAGTTAATAAAGCAGGAGTTTGGATAACAGGAGTTCATAATGCAGGGGTTTGGAGAGCAGGAGTTTGGAAAGTAGGAGTTCATAAAGCAGGAGTTTGGAGAGCAGAAATTTGGATAACAGGAGTTTGGAAAGTAGGAGTTCATAAAGCAGGAGTTTGGAGAGCAGGAGTTTGGATAACAGTAGTTTGGAAAGTAGGAGTTAATAAAGCAGGAGTTTGGATAACAGGAGTTTATAAAGCAGGAGTTTGGAGAGCAGGAGTGTGGAGAGCAAACTCCCGGTTGCAGCATTAAACTCTTAAGTTATTATGTTTTTGAAAGTGATTAATCAAGTCCCACTCTGTACCTTGAACCTTTTAGGATGGAAGCACCGGACCCACCTCCAAGACAAAAGACAGACAAGCACCAAATTTCTTCCCTGTACTGCACCAAAGTGGTGGCATGAAAATTCCTCTGTCTGTCCGAACGCCTGACCGTCTTGCAAACGTCTCTAAAAACCCACCTCCTCAGACGGCACTTAAGCGAGGACTGACATTTCAATTTAAACCCTTGCTCCTTTCTTATTAAGTGTTTCTTCTTTTTACCTACACCAACTCCTAAAAGGACTAATTCGACATTTACATGTTTTTATGTAAACCAAAGAGAAGCACTTGTGTAAGACGCTCTGGATAAAGGTGTCTGCTAAATGCTGTAAATGTAAAAATTAAATGTCGTGTTTATGAACGTGTGCAGTTTCCGTATATTTCAGCAGCGACAGCGTTTCACGTAGCAGCTGATATGATATGAGGAACTGTAGATCACTTTGAGATTTTTTTCTGTTGTTGCATGAACAGAAGGTTTCTCAATCTTGTTAAGGTCTGCTCTGTGACATTTAAACCATTCTGTTTTTGAACTGCTCGGTTTCTCCATGCGTCATGCGTCGTGTATTTCTGCCTATCCCCAGATCATGGGTTACAGAACATCCAGATGGGCTTTGGGAAAGCTGAGATGCTAAATCTGCTTTCTCACAAACGGGAGATCCTGTACCACATTTCTAGATATTTCGTAGGTTTTTTTTTGCTGTCACCCCCTTGGACTCACTGCACCTATGGTGTGATCTCTGCTGGAGGTCCAGCAGCAGCAGCAGCACTTGGTACATTTGTAGACAGTGACCCATTTACCTTGGTCCTTTTTTTGCATCTTGTACAGTGGTGCTTGAAAGTTTCGAATTTTCTATATTTCTGCATAAATACGACCTAAAACATCATCAGATTTTCACACCAGTACTTAAAGATAACCCAGTTAAACAAATGAGGACAAAAATATTATACTTGGTCATTTATTTATTTGAGGAAAATGATCCAATATGGGACATATTACTGAGTGGCAAAAGTAGTGTGAACCTCTAGGATTAGCCAGTTAATTTGAAGGTGGAATTAGAGTCAGGTGTTTTCAATCAATGGATGCCAATCAGGTGTGAGTGGGCACCCTGTTTTATTTAAAGAACAGGGATCTATATCAAAGTCTGCTCTTCACAACACATGTTTGTGGAAGTGTATCATTGATTGGTGTGACTCCACCAATCCACAGTCAGAAAAATGGAGGAAATTCAAGACCATTGTAACCCTTGCTTGACCAACAAAGATCACTCCAAGAGCAAGGCGTGTAATAGTTGGCGAGGTCACAAAGGAGCCCAGGGTACTTCTAAGCAACTGAAGGCCTCTCTCACATTGGATAATGTTGATGTTCATGAGTCCACCATCAGAAGAACACTGAAACACAATGGTGTGCATGGGCAGGGTTGTTTGCAAGGAGAAAGCCACTGCTCCCCAAAAAGAACATTGCTGCTCGTCTGCAGTTGCTAAAGATCACGTGGACAGCCAGAAGGCTACTGGAAGAATGTTTTGTGGATGGATGAGACCAATAGAACTTTCTGTTAAAAAGAAAAGCGTTATGTTTAGAAAAAGGAAAAGCACTGCATTCCAGCATAAGAACCTTATCCCATCTGTGAAAAACATCCCATCTGTAGTATCATGGTTTTGGGCCTGTTTTTGCTGCATCTGGGCCAGGACGGCTTGCCATCATTGATGGAACAAATGAATTCTGAATGAATATCAGAGAATTCTAAAGGAAAATGTCAGGACATCTGTCCATGAACTGAATCTCAAGAGAAGGTGGGTCATGCAGCAAGACAACGACCTTAAGCACACAAGCCGTTCTACCAAAGAATGGTTAAAGAAGAATAAAGTTCATGTTTTGGAATGGCCAAGTCAAAAGTCCTGACCTTAATCTAATAGAAATGCTGTGGAAGGACCTGAAGTGAGCAGCTAATGTGAGGAAACCCCACCAACATCCCAGAGCTGAAGCTGTTTCTGTACGGAGGAATGGGCTAAAATTTCCTCCAAGCCGGTGAGCAGGACCGATCAACAGCTACAGGAAACGTTTTAGCTGCAGTTATTGCTGCACGGGGGGTCCACACCAGATACTGACAGCAAAGGGTCACATACTTTTGCCACTCACTAATATGTAATATTGGATCATTTTCCTCAATAAATACATGACCAAGTATAATATTTTGGTCTCATTTGTTTAACTGGCTTCTCTTTATCTTCTTTTAGGACTTGTGTGAAAATCTGATGATGTTTTAGGTCATATTTATGCAGAAATATAGACAATTCTAAAGAGTTCACAAACTTTCAAGCACCACTGTATCTGGATTGTATTTGGATAAGATTTAAACTACATGAATTTACACTTTCTAGTCAAATGCATCTCCAGTCTGCCAGACTCAGTCTGATTGCTGTATCCCACATACATTTCCATGGCTGCCAGTCTCCTCATACTCCGGTTTCCTTCCACACCCCAAAGACATGCGTTAGGTTAACTGGTCGCTCTAGCTTGCTCTCTGTTCATTTCTAGCCCTGCTCCTTTTAGTAACGACCGATGGCCCCGACACTTTATAGTTAGACCACATCCCTGGATCTACTACCCTTTCAGAGCTGGTTTCCGGTGCAAGGTTCCTAGGTTAAGGATTATAGCCCCAGCTGCTAGAGGCACCAGCTCTCTCTCACACTGCGAATTAAGAACGGTACAATAGCTTCCACATTTCAGCTGATTAAAACTTAATTACATGGCCTGATGCCATTCACCACTAAAAGGCCATTTGTGATAAAGGGAAATTGATCAAACATGAGAGGCTTTTGTGTTTCCCCATCGTGTGGTGCAGCAGGGCCGCTCTGAGGCTGCCCGTGACCAAATGAGATTCCACTAGCATAACTGCCCTAACACAATTTGGGAACAGGGGATATCTGGGAGCTTCACCAGAACAGTACAGCACAGTGAAAGGCCACACACACAGATATGTTTTGTCCTACACACGATATTCTGGTAGAGACTTTCCATTGACATAATGATTACTATAGCTAATTACTGCTCCACCTGAACCTAACTTTAACTCTTTTTGGTTTTTCAGAACAAAGTTACATTTTTTGTAACAAAAAAAAAGCAATTTTCCATGTGGGGACCAGTAAGATGTCCCCACAATGTAAAAAATGTCAGAGCTTTTTTAATATATAGATCACACAGACACGCACACACACATAAATACAAACACTTACTTTTGTCTCACTGTCCTGGTGGAAACCTTCCACTGACATAATGATTACAGTAGCTATTAAATGCCAAACCTTCACCTTTACCCTAATCTCGTTAACCTAACGGATCTTTTGAATCTTTTGGTTTATCAAAAGTAAGTTGAAATACTAGGCCTCCACAATTATATATGAACATATTCAACGCCCCCCCCCAACCCACACCAACACAGCTTGTATGGGTGTCATTATGAAGACTTTCTACTGACATAATATGACATTACATAACTAAAGTTACTCCTTCATCTAAGCTAAACCTCAGTAACCTAAAGCAAATCTGTTGACTATTTCAGATTTAAGAGAAAGTTGCAATTTTTGTAGAAAAAAACAACATTAAAAAAATAAAAAAATAAATAAAAAATCCTCATGTGGGCAAACAAAAAGTGCCCACAAGGTAAAAAAAATGTCAGATCTTTCTATCCTTGTGAGGACATTTGGTCTCCATAACGATCAATAAACTTGGCCCAAATCTCCAATCCCCTACTGCCCACACACAAACTCTTGCCTCGGGCTTTCGTTACATCACCCAAGTGCCACCAGCTCCGAATGACAATCAGGTAAAACTCTGATTTCCCAGCATGATGAGGACTGAATGAAAAGTGAAAACACTGCAATAAAAGTTGACAGAAATGACGATTTGGGCAAGCTGCAATACACTGCCAGAAGTGATGTAACACAACCGTAGTTATTTTGTGGCTTCTGGCCAAGGCAAAAAAGAGAGAAGTTAGGAACAGATAATGAATAAATACTATTAAATTGTTAGATACTAAAATCACAAGAAAGGATGTCCGGATTAGGTATAACCTGATAATATTTCTTATGAAGTATCACAATAACTGGTATTAATAGGCATCAAACTGTCATACTTTCTTCAGCATGCCACATTTTGTTTGCAGCTTTATTTAACATTTTCTTTTGTCCAGTCATTTAAGTCTGTAGTGTAAAATATTATTACTATATTATTTCATTTACTGCACTTAATTCTACACAATACAAACAGAACATCAACAGAGTGGCTTCATGTATACAAACTTTGGAGACACACCACTTTCCAAACACCACTTGCAAAGAATATCTGTCTGGCAAAGAATGCTGGGATATAGGCACATGAAAGAAAGAGAAAAGAAGGATCCTATTTACAACCCTAAATCAACCCCAACCCCAACCCCAAAACTGAGACGGTATGGAAAATGCCTTCAACAACAACAACCACAACCAAAATAAATAAATAAATAAATAGTGCATGTTAGATTTACCCAAATTTTTCATGTTTTGTCTGGTCAACTTCATTTAAATTGTTAATAAACATCCATTCCTGCATTTCAGGCCTGCAACACATTCCAAAAAAGTTGAGACAGTAAAAGCATTTACCACACTGTAATTATGCCATTCCTTCTCACAACACTTAAAATATGTTTTTGCTCTGAGGAAACCAAGTGATTTAGTGTTTCAGGTGTTATTTTGTCCCATTCCTCTTAAGATGTGCAACAGTTTGGGCTGACCCAACCACTGACCCAAACCACTGACCCAACCCCATACCATGACAGAGCCTGGCTTATGGACTTGCTACTGAGCACACAGCGTCCATTTTGTCCAAAAAAAGACCTGGAATACTGACACAACACACGGTTCCACTCTGTGATGGTCCATCCTAAATGTCTCCGAGCCCAGAGAAGTTGATGCTAGTTCTGGACATGGTTAACATAAAGCTTCTTTTTTGCGCAGTAACGTTTTAAGTGCCACAAAGAACATTCCACCCAAGGGTACAAGCACAAGCAAAGACGCTGAAATGCACCTCACCTCAGGTCAGGTATTTACACAGCCGGTAAGGCATACGTCACTACTGTAATGCATTAAAAACACAATACATAAATGGTACTACACAATTTAAACACTGTGACCTGTTATTAAGTAATAAAAAGACACGTACACATAAAACAGATCACAGATGCACAAGAACCCAAAAATGACCAGACAGTCAAGCTAAACGCTAAACGTTGGGACCGGGAAACAAACCCGGAGCGGCTGAGCATTTATTGTTTCAGTTTGAAGCTCCTTACACACACAAACTGAATTCTGAATTAACGTTAGTGAAAGCACTGTGTCACAAGTGTAGGCTAAATGTGACTGGAACAGAATGAGTTTTATGAAACTGATCGGCCAATCACTGGTCACAACCGATCACGCCAAAACCGTCCGATACTGGTCACTGGCGGATCAGTTGGTGCATTTCTACAAATCTACAGTGGTGCTTGAAAGTTTGTGAACCCTTTAGAATTTTCTATATTTCTGCATAAATATGACCTCAAACATCATCAGATTTTCACACAAGTCCTAAAAATAGATAAAGAGAACCCAGTTAAACAAATGAGACAAAAATATTAGTGAGTGGCAAAAGTATGTGAACATCTAGGGTTAGCAGTTAAGTTGAAGGTGAAAGTTAGAGTCAGGTGTTTTCAATCAATGGGATGACAATCAGGTGTGAGTGGGCACCCTGTTTTATTTAAAGAACAGGGATCTATCAAAGTCTGCTCTTCACAGCACATGTTTGTGGAAGTGTATCATGATACGAACAAAGGAGATTTCTGATGGACCTCAGAAAAAGAGTTGTTGAAGCTCATCAGGCTGGAAAAGGTTACAAAACCTTTAGAAAAGGGTTCACAAACTTTTAAGCACCACAGTACATTCACATTTATAGTTATTTAGCAGACGCCATTATCCAGAGTGACTTGCAACTGATATAACCTTACAATCCAAGCAATTGTGGGATTGTAAGGGTCTTGCTCAAGGACCCAACAGTGGCAGCTTTGCAGAGGTGGGATTTGAACCCTGGACTTTCTGGTCCATAGTCCAGTACCTTAACCACTAGGCTACCATCAACATTTCACTTAAATTGTTATGCTGAATATATGATTTGTAATGAAAAACATTCGAGAAAAAGCTAAAAAGAAGCATTTTCACTAGTGGTCTCAGACTTCTGGCCCTCACTGCACATTTCTAATCCAAGTCGAACGTCACCTTTTAGAAGCAGTAATAGTAATAGTATCCCTAGGATAAGTATTCATTGTAAGTACAGGTTTCATTTGAATAGTTTCTTGAGTGAAAGTGCACCAAATCCAGATGCAGAATGTAAGATGGATGAATAATTGCAGCGTCGTAGGAAGAACTCCAGAGAAAAGTAACTCCCTTGAACGCTGACACTCATCAAGCGTTTAACATCGGTGCCACTGTCTCGGCTTCCTCGGTGCTAAAAGCAATTTCGAACACCTCAAGGCACGCATTGTGCGTTCCACACTGATAATTCCCTTTTCGAAAACGAACATCCTCATATCTCGTATCCAGCCCACTCACCATTTAGCCTTGGTGTTAGCATCCTAATGTGCCATTTCTGACCCCCAGCCCACGTTAGCACATTCCCCGCGATGAGGTTGCTGTAATAAGCTTGTGCTGCTTTTCTTAATTAAAAGCTGAGGTCAGGGGGCTGTTTTTAATTCTCGGGGCCTACCCGCATGAACCGGCACACCGCTATCTCCAAACACGCTGCAGCGTCGGAGGATTATTGCGATTTGAGCTAATTATAATCATGTGCTAATTAAGCTGGATGAAAATTGCGTTTTGGGGCGGCTTTGATGACGAACGTTTGGAATTTTGGAAGCGATAGTCGGGTTCTTTAGATGTCTGACGTTCTAGTTTCGCAGCCAAATGTCATGTACGCTTCCGTCCTTGGAGTGCTAATGGAAAATAAACGCGGATATGAGCCTCCACATAATGGCGAGGAACATCTGTTGCTTCTCGAACATAGCCGACACTGGTGTCTCATCTGTCACGGCAATGTTTAGAGCAATTAAAAGTAATCAGACAGAAGAAACACCTTGCATGGACTTTAGTAATAGCTGATTACTTGCTGGCAGGACAAGACAATAGATTCTGTCACAAGAGAGAGTGAAGAAGGAGAGTTACAGAGTGTAAAAAGAGTGACTCTGAGGATAAAATGGAATGCAGGTGGATGATTGAGTAGCTGGAGACGCCGTGGTGACAGTCAATACATTTACATTTTAATCGTTTGACTGGTGCTCTTATCCAGAGTGTCTTGCAACTGATACAATCTTATAAGATACAAACCAAGCAATCTAGCCTTGCTCAAGGGCCCAACAGTAGCAGCTTATCAGTACTATGACTTGAACCCAGGACCTTCTGGTCAGTAGATCAGTAGCTTAACCACTACACTATGACATCTATAAGACTACACCTAAGCGTCACTTAACAATCATCTGATCAGCGTCCGTTCACTTTAACAAACAAGGTCTTAAAAATGAAAACAAATTATAATATTAGAGATGCACCGAATATTCGGCAACCAAAATTAATAAGTGAAAAAAACAAATAATTTATACCAAACAATGATGTTTTTAATGACATGATCAAATCATAACCAGCGTGGAGCAAGGCGCTCTTTGTAAATGCAGCAAACACATCAGCTGTGTGGAAGCAGGGCTCTCCAGTGCGAGTGTTTTGTTCGCATTTGCGCCTCCTTATAAAGAAATGCGAATGGAATATTTACTAAGGAACACTTGAACGAAACGAGATCTTGACCCGAACGTGCAAAAGCTTTAACAAGTGTTCATCGGGTCTGTCTCATTACCTAGCGAGTGCTCTTGCTGCCTACTTCCTATGTGGGGCGCTCTCTTTGTAAAGCTTCCTAACAGACAGTGGAACCCTAAGATGGTTAATGAGACAGATAACTGAGATAACAGATAACATCGATTGATTACGCCATCTGCGAAGACAAAAATACATTTAGGCTATTTAGTTTAGGCAATTATGAAAAAAAAGTGGCAACGTTAATGAAAAATTGCAAAAAACTGTATTTGGTATTTGACCTTCAGCCAAATCTTTCATTTTGTTCAGTTTCGGCCATAAATTTTCATTTCAGTGCATCCCTATAAAATATGATCATAATATAATAAAAATCTGTCTTTTAACTTTGGATGTTGTGGCATTAAACAGCTGGTCAAATAAAAAAAAGGTTTAGCATGTGTATTTTTACTGACCTAAACATTCTTTTTGTCATACTTTGATGTTTTGTTTACATTTTTAAATTGAATAAATTTTCATGAATATCGATTTACTTTGCAGTAACTACGTGCGTAAGTAGGAACTACGTTAGAGTCTGTGTTGAGCACAGACACTTTTAGGACACGGACACAAGCAGAAACATGAAATGGAAAAGTTTGTACCCTGCTTAACTCTGCAAGGTGAGGCTGTGCTAAAAAAATCGATGCAGCAATATATCGCGATATGAATTTTCATGATATACTATATCAATTTTCAGCCCAAATTTTTTTTTAACGGAAGAAAAAGCACATTTTAAATGGGGTGTATATTACAATCTGCGCTCCTGTAGACGTCGCAGTACAGTGTTTTGACTCAATTTGTTCGCTGAATTATTAATGTGATGTGATGGGTTATGATTCAGATTATACACCATAACTTGTATTTCATCTGTTTTTATATTTTCAGTGAACCATGTGGAACATCGCAATATATCACAATACACATCATACTGTGACATAATCTTATTGTGACCCATGCGTATCGTATCGTGAAGTCCTTTGCAATACCCACACCTAAAAACCAGGCTGACTTGACCTACATAGAATTCATTGTTCCATCAATGATGGCAAGCCGTCCTGGCCCAGATGCAGCAAAACAGGCCCAAACCATGATACTTTTCTTGTTCTCTTGTTGTTCTTGTTTTCTTGACCAAAAGTTCTATTTTGGTCTCATCCGTCCACAAAACATTCTTCCAATAGCCTTCTGGCTTGTCCACGTGATCTTTAGCAAACTGCAGACGAGCAGCAATGTTCTTTTTGGAGAGCAGTGGCTTTCTCCTTGATCGTTGTTCAGTGTTCTTCTGATGGTGGACTCATGAACATTAACATTAGCCAATGTGAGAGAGGCCTTCAGTTGCTTAGAAGTTACCCTGGGGTCCTTTGTGACCTCGCCAACTATTACATGCCTTGCTCTAGGAGTGATCTTTGTTGGTCGACCACTCCTGGGGAGGGTAACAATGGTCTTGAATTTCCTCCATTTGCCCACTCACACCTGATTGTCATCCTATTGATTGAAAACTCTTGACTCTAATTTCACCTTCAAATAAACTGCTAATCCTAGAGGTTCCCATACTTTGCCACAATCACTAATATGGTAATTGGGATCATTTTCCTCAATAAATAAATGACCAAGTATAATATTTTTGTCTCATTTGTTTACTGGGTTCTCTTTATCAGTTTTAGGACTTGTGTGAAATCGATGATGTTTTAGAGTCATATTTAAATTGCAGAACTATAGAAATTTGTAAAGGGTCACAAACGTTTCAAGCATGGACTGTTATTCCCTAGAAGTCTTCATTCTATTAGCCACATGCTGGATTTACCTACTTAAAGGGTTAAAAAGTGTTTAAAAAGTGATTTTTTGCATTGCCTGTTCTGGAAATTCATGTTACTTTCAAATGGAACTCATTTCCTCTGTTTGGTGCAGCCAGTCGGTAAGTTTTGCTAAATTTTTATATTCCCCTCATGTGTGTTTTACTGTAATTTTTTGGTTCTAATACTCTATTGTGGTGTGAGATATGAAGAAATGGATGTGCATAACGTCCCTATTCGGCTCGGTTGCGGTAGATGTAGCGGTTTCCCCTCCATTTTCGTATCGTTTGCGCATTGTTCTTGGGGAAAATACCCTTCAGTTTACTAACAATAGCATTTAAAAAGAGTATGTGACCATGGTATTCCAGTCAACGACCATTTCGTTCACGTCCGTTGCGTCATATGCGGAGGTTAAGGCGGGCACATACCTGTATAGGCTCTCAAATGCCCCAGTGAGACTGGGGATTCCCCGGCCATTTAACACCACAGAAGAATACCCAGATCTCAGCTCCAAACAGGTGGCTGGATTTGATGGATTTTGTACAGGCACTCGTGTGGCACCGCAGAGAGCTCGAGTCAGACCAGAGCCCTGGAGATCCCCCCATGAGCAAGAGATGTCATGTATCAAGTTCCTGACTAGCGCTTATTCCACAGGAATAATAAAAATCTGAGCTATCCTAAAGCTAGCATCCCATCAGTCAGACAGTTTGTTTTGGAGAGGATTTACAGGCTGTTTTCCTTTTACCAACACGCACAATGTTATCTCAAACTTGCTGATGAACATTTTCAGGCTTGGCAGCAGAAGAATGTACTCATTCTGATTCTCATAGATTACATTTTACATCATTTAGCCAATGCCCTTATCCAGCGACTTGCAGATTGGTCAATTTTCAATCCAAGCTCAGGTTAAGGGTCTTGCTCAAGGACCCAACAGTGAACAGCTTGGGCAGAGGGTGGGGACTTGAACCCTGGACCTTCTGGTCCATAGTCCGCAGTCCTTAACCGCTAGGCTACCACAGTCCCCGATAGACATTACGTAGTGCGGAAAAGACCGAGGTCTTCAAAATTAGCGTAAATAATAACGTCTAAATCGAATGATTAAAATAATTCCGTTTTCATTTTCTTTAATAATCTTTAATTCAATCCACTTCATTTATGACTGATAAACCACAGATCTTTCCTCAGGAAAGACAAGGACACAATGTCAGACCCAATACAACCCTTGATGTCTCAATCATTGCTTGCAGACGGTCATCTAAGCCCCTGTGAGATGTCAGTGTCTGATCAGTATCATCTTCTTATATCAGTTTCATACAAAAAACTAGAAGACAAAATGAATTAGGACATCCCAAGGCTTCTAAAACCAAATAATTAGCACAACGCAACAATCGAAAGCACCGAGGACCGTAAGCCGTGAGCTCGTCTTCAACAGCGTCCTTGTCTCGGCTCACCTCTGCGAGTGCTGGGTCTGATCTAGCCACGACTGGGTTATATTCCTAGCATCTGCTGCACTAACTCACACCATGTAAGGTAACAGCTGGCAAAACTGCCTGACAGACAGAGGACGCGTTTGAGGGAAAAACAGCTTCCTGACCCGCAGGGATAAGAGTTTCAGGATTTAAAGTCCTACCTCTGAAGCACTCATCATCATGAGCACTCGTCAGGCTCAGTGCTCTAGTTCCTCCTGACAGTCCCAATTATTCTGTACTTAGCCTTTCAAGTTTGAAGCCTAGCTCTCACTAGGAAGTGGGTTGTTTTTTCATCAGTCCAAAAATTCAGAGTAAGACGGTCTGACTGACAAGACAAATAACCAATCGCGGTTGTTAGCTAAGAAAATAACATCTCTTAATGGTGAAAAGCATTTGTTCTCTTAGTTTGAACAGAGGTTTCTGACATGACTGTTTTTTTCCATTAGAGAAAGTCTTACAGTTTTACACTGGCATTAGTTGCAGGCCCACAGTAAAAAGCACAACTTTTAAAAACACAACTAAGTATTCAGATGCCAGACTGCGCATAAAAGATTGTGCTATGATTTATTTGAACCCATGTCATTTATTAAGAAAGTATTAAGCTAAATATATACAAAATAATCATTACAGGTACAGTGGTGCATGAAAGTTTGTGCACCTTCACTACACACCCCTGTCTCTGCCCGGACCATTTCTAGCCGCTTAGAGAAGGAAATGTGTTGTCATAGAGCCCATTGCACATCCTGCCATTGACAGCCAGCCCTAGTTTGCAGCGGTGTCGTGAACAAGAAAGCTGGACTGCTATGAACTGGAACTGTATCATCTTTAGTGAGGAATCCAGGTTCTGTTAGGGATCCCATGAAGGTCGGGTTCACGTGTAGAGGCTCATGGTGAGGGCTTCAGTCCTGCTTTTGCTGTGACACACTGCCCCAACTGCTGATGTGATGATCTGGGGAGCCATTGTATACAACACTGGGCCACCCCAACAAGGATTTCCCAAGAATGTCTCCACCTGAGTACAACACTTCATTGGCCTGCCCAGTTGCCAGATTAATCACAAATCGAGCATTTATGGGACCAGCTGGGACACCAGCTTCAGCAACCTACAAGTGTGCAGGCTCTACAGGCCCAGCAGCAACATCTGTGGGAAAAATGTGCCACAGGATACCATACGGAATCTGTATGCCTCCAATGCCCAACCGTATCTCGTCTTGTATAGTTTTCTCCAATAAACTTATCCTTTTACTCTAATACTGTACACACTTTCATACAGTGGGGCAAAAAAGTATTTAGTCAGCCACTGATTGTGCAAGTTCTCCTACTTAGAAAGATGAGAGAGGTCTGTAATTCTCATCATAGCTACAATTCAACTATGAGAGACAAAATGAGCAAAAAAATGCATGAAATCACATTGTAGGATTTTTAAATAATTTAATTGTAAATCATGGTGGAAAATAAGTATTTGGTCACCCACAAACAAGCAAGATTTCTGGCTCTCACAGACCTGTAACTTCTTTAAGAAGCTTTCTGTCCTCGCACTCGTTACCTGTTTAATGCATCTGTTTGACCTCGTTATCTGTCTAAAGACACCTGTCCCAGCCGCAACCAGTCTGACTCCAAACTCAACCATGGCCCAAGACCAAAGAGCTGTTGAGGGACACAGGAAGAAAATTGTAGACCTTCACCAGGCTGGGAAAGTGAATCTACAATCGGCAAGCAGGCTGGGTGAATAAATCAACTGTGGGGAGCATTTTGTAAGAAAGGAAGACATACAAGACCATTGATAATCTCCTCGATCTGGGGCTCCACGCAAGATCTCATCCCTTGGTCAAATATCATGAGAACATGACGCTGACCTGATGAATGAACCGGCAGAGAGCTGGATCAAAGTAAACAACGGCTCCATAAGTAACACACTACGCCAAGAGGACTCAGTCCTGCGTGCCAGGCGTGTCCCCCTGGGCTTTAACCCATTACATGCAGGCCATCTGAAGTTCCTGTTGAGATCAGTGGTCAGATGAAACCAAATAGAACTTTTTTTTGGTAAAAAACTCCAACTCGTTGTGTTTGGAGGAAGAAGAATTCTGAGTTGCTTCCCAAGAACTCATATCTACTGTGAAAGTGGGGGTGAACGTCTTCTTTGGGTTGTTTTTTCTGCAAAGGTACATGACGACTGATCCGTGGTAAGGGAAGATCACGGGCCATGTATCGTAAGCTGGGTCTTCCAGCACGACAATGCACCCCCAAACCACAAAAACCGCTCGGGCACAAAGGAGTGGGCTTCCCTAACAACATTTCATCAAGGTCCTGGATGGCCTAGCCAGTCTCCAGGCCTCACCCATAGACCAATTATGTGGAGGGAGTTGAAAGTCCGTGTGCAACCAAAACATCACTAATCACTGCTCTAGACGGAGATCCTGCATGGAGTAATGGGCCCAGAATACCAGCTACAATTGTGGCCAACCTGGTAAGACTTACAGGACAACGAGTTGACCTCATTGGGGCACAAAGTTTTAATGTTACAAAGTATTGAACTGAAACCAAATTTTATTGACCAATACTTATTTCCACCATAATTTACAATTAAATTCTTTAAAAATCTACAATGGGATTTCCTGGATTTTATTCTCATTTTGTCTCTCATAGTTGAAGTGTACCTATGATGAAAATTAAAAGACCTCTCTCATCTTTTCTAAGTAGGAGAAAACTTGCACAATCGTGGCTGACTAAATCCGTTTTTGCCCCACTGTATATCATTATTCCATTTATACATATAAAGTTTCAGTCGATCCAAACAACTCCTTCTGGACGAGTACATTTTTGTCAAAGAGGGTAAAATGCTTCCCTCAACAAGAAACATTTGGATATGATGGAGAACATTTGATAACATTTTGGAGAAACATTTGGATTGACTGTAACTCTACAGCAAAGCCTGATTTAATGTCATAAATGACTGAATACACATATTATGGAGTTTGCTCCCATTAAAAACCCATTACAAGGAAACATCTCAACACGGTTAGCACACGGAAACAGTGAACTGCAGTCTTGTTTTATGATTGATAAAGCTTGAGAGTAACCTATTCTGACGTCGTTGTTGTGGTACGTTGAGCCACATTAAGCTTTTTCCAGTCTTTTAGACTGCGCCATAACCTTGAATGTTTACCCATTAGTACTGCACTGTCCAAGCACACGTTCGATGGACAACTAAAATCTTCCGCTGTTCTGATACACTGTAAATGCACATGGCTTTTAGCGTGGTTATCCATATCCGCCAAAAACGAAGCATAAACCAGATTTGAGGTCAGGCTTGGCTGTCTCGCGTAAAGCAAACTTCGCCCACATCCTCACAGTTTTCCACCATTTGTTCATAGTGCAGATTAATAGTTGACAACACAGATTTCGATTCCTCAACCTTTCAGATGTTTTTTTTATGGATTGTTGGGCTGGCTGATCACAAAAAGCACCATAAACATTTCCTATTACAGACGTTTTGGAGATATACCCAGTTTTGTGTTTCCTATCGCATTTGTTACAGTATATGGAACCACAATGCATGTCAGTTATATCCTGGCACAAGGTTCTAAAAAGCGCTCACATTCACGGGTTTTTTTTTCAGGGATAGCCTCTGAGCATATTTAACAACCGGATTTTCACTGTCGTTAGTGAAGATTTAATTTAGCAGAAATTTCTCTCATGTCACAGAGCTTCCAAACTTCTGTCACATCCCGTGGCGAGTATACGCTTAGATGCTCAAAAAATATGCCCTTATTAAGAAGTATAGGAGCTGTAAGGTTGGATGTAAATTGGGTTATACCAATACAAACCTGGTGCTCCCACATTTGATTCCGAGAGCTTGGCCAGAGGTACTCGGAATTATTGCGCATTTTGCAATCCCAATGATATGGCAAGAACAGAAATAGCACAATATCTTGGAACCTTCACCCAGCAACATCACGACTGACCGTACAAGGTTAATCCAATAAATTGACATTAAGACCATTGCATGTGGGTCCTAAACGTGGGTCACTTGGCGTGCTAGAACTTGAACCCTCAAAGTCTGAGTCGATAGTCCATTGCCTTAAATGCTGCTTCCCACAGTCCTTACCACAGCAGAAGCACAGAGGTAACTTCAGCCTTGAACAGAGGGATGACAGCCCAGGCTCCACAGATAACCGGCGAGGATCATGGATGTCAGAAGAGGAGCTTAATATGGAGGCGCCTGCCGCTTTGTAGCGAACGCATTGCCGGTGTGGTGGGCGGTTGGGGAGAGCACGTGGGAGGCGTGTTTCCGCAGGAGATACAGGGTTCACAAATGGAACCCCCCCCAATTGTAGGAGAAAGCTAGCTTCTCCGAAAGGAACCGGTATGTCAACGTTTCTCAGCATCGATGTAACCCAGATGCCTCCTTTTTTCTCTGTTTTTTACCTTCAATAACCCGCACAAGGCCAGAGCCCGGTCACCAGAGGTGTTCCACAGTAGGGAACAAGACAACGAGGGCATGTTCTGAGACATGAAGCCAGTGCACCACTTCTTTTGATCTGTTACATATTTAATGGAATCGATTGGATGTGTTGCTCTGAGAGATAAGGGAGACATCAATGCCATTTCGTCTCACCCGTAAGTTACAGTTATAACTTCTGGCCTCCCAGCAACAGAGGGTTTATGGCATTAGAGGATTCAGATTTAATGCCGCAAAAAAACATAACAAAACAACAACAACCCACACAAAACGGGTCTTTGGAGACAATTAGGGGTTGGCAATTATTAAAAGTGTTTTTTCAAAATATGTTGTAATGGATAATGGCTCCAATACTTGGCATCAGTCGAATCATATTACAAAAGGTAAAGATTTACATTTAAATTACAGCATTTATCAGACGCCCTTATCCAGAGCGACTTACAATGGTACAGTCTTACAATCCAAGCAATTGTGGGTTAAGGCCTGCTCAAGGACTCACAACAGTGGTAGTTTGGCAGAGGTGGGATTTTGAGACCCTGGACCTTCTGCTCCCGAGTCCAGTAACCCTTATCCACAGTCTACCACAGTCCCCACGACTGTCTAAAGATGCACACAAAAATTTTCAGTCACCTAACACCGTCTCATGAAATGGTCAGAATGTCACGTCGTTGTTTCAAGCCAAAATATAAAGAAGATATAAAAACTGACCCAAATTTAAATCATTTATCCCACTACACCATTTGTCTGTTTTTTTTTATTATTTCTCGCTTATGACATTACAAAGCATCTCCTACTGTCACATTTTTTTTTCGAACTTTGACACTCCATGACTTAGTTTTCGCTCTTCGATTTATCATCTACGCCGCCCAAGAGGTTTGGGTCCGCTTTTTTGAGTCTTGTCCTCCCAGGTTTTCTTCCTAGAACTAGGGAGGTTTTTCCTGCCACTGTCGCCCTAGGCTTTCTCAATTTGGGATTTGACGTAGTTATTAGGAGATAATCTAAACTTGTAAAGTTGCTTTGAGCAATGCTCCCTTGTAAAAAGCGCTATGAAATAGATCTGACTTTGACTTTACTTGAATCTACATGAGACCTGTCATATGTTTTCCTTTTTTTTTTCTTTCAGGGGACCCGAGGCTTAGTCCTATATGTCCATCATTTGGATCTTGTAATCATCACTTTGATTTGTAAATCTTCATGATTTGGCTGTTTTTGATCAAAACTGACTTGTAGCCCTACAAACAATTGGAATTTTTTCCTGATATACAATGTAAAAAGTTCTCATTTCTTAGGCATTTCAGCTTTTCAGAAACTGCTAAACAGAGCCATCGCGATTTGATTGTGGTCATCGCATGGCTTTGTCCTGTTGATTAATTTCATGATTAGTATGAGGCTGTTTTTTATTGATTGTTTTTCTCTCCTCTTGAATCCATGCTGATTGCCAAATTCTGTGACAGCCAACAAGCCAGGCCTCAACCTATTGTCCTCACGGCCCAGTATGAACCTCATGTGGAATGCTTTTGTAATTATTCCAGACTAGCATCATATTTATCAGTAAGCTATTTATATAACACCTTAATTCACTGGTATTGAAAGATCAGTTGATTAGTGTATAAGTTTATCTAATCTGTTTCACTCTTCTCAACTGAACTGCAGAGAACATTGCATTGTTCTCAGAAAGATAGAAAAAAGGACCTTGACAAATGACACTGTAAGTTTTATACGTGTACTGAGATTTAAAAACTTAGACATGATATTCAATATCAACAATGTCTTTGAGACGGTGATGATTTTTTGGTGAGCTATTCCCAACTGGCTTATTCACGGATGCTTAGCGACGGCGTAAACTTTTTTATATTTGGAAAGATGAAGAATCTGCTGTTAACAGTGTGCTGAAAGTTTTGTGAAACCCTTTAGAATTTTCTATATTTCTGCATAATATGACCTAAAACATCATCAAAAATTTTCACACAAAGTCCTAAAATTAGATCAGAGAACCCAGTTAAAAAACAAATGAGACAAAAATTATACTTGGTCATTTATTTAATTGAGGAAAATGATCCAATATTACATATTAGTGAGTGGCAAAAGTATGTGAACCTCAGGATTAGCAGCTTAATTTGAAGGTGAAATTAAGTCAGTGTGTTCAATCAATGATGCCATCAGGTTTTAGTGGGCAACCCTGTTTTATTAAAGAACAATGGATCTTATCTAGTCCTGCTTTCAACAACACCTGTTTGTGGAAGTGGTATCATGGTACGGAACAAAGGAGATTTTTCTGAGGACTCAAAACGCCACCAACATCCCAGAGCTGAAGCTGTTCTGTACGGAAGAATGGGCTAAATTCCCCTCCAGCCGGTGTTGGCAGGACTGATCAACACCTACAGGAAACGTTTAGTTGCCAGTTATTGCTTCACGGGTGTGTCACACCATAACTGAAAGCAAAGGTTCACATACTTTTGCCACTCAGTAACTATGTCCTATAATATCTATTTTTAGAACTTGTGTGAAAATCTGATATTTTAGGTCATATTTATGCATACATAATAGAAATTCGAAAGGTTCACAAACTTTCAAGCACCACTGTGCATGTATCCATAGGCATGTGTTGAGTCAATTCTAGAGTATGAAATAATGCCAGCGGTGCGCTTCCTTCAGGGGCCTGTGAGAACATAGAGATGTAATCCTGAATGCCGGAAAAGGAAGCAGCGATGTTACGAGTTACTCAGAATCATGTATTATCTAATTATGCTAATCAGACGTGCTAGTAAGCAAGATGGCACGTTCAGTCACTTTAGGCTTGTACTTCATTAGTTGGTTCATGAACAGACAATTAAATCGTTGCTCTCATTTATTTATGTTTCCGATTTAATTTCATGATTGTGACAGGCCTATCGCCATTTCAAAAATACAAATGAAAAACGCAGCGAAATAAAAAAACAGGTTTTGGGTTCGTCTGAGCTTTTCGGCCTAGTGTGTTCATCATTTTTCATTTCCATTTCACATAACTCTTTTTTAGGTGCATCAACTGATATTATCTCTTTGTCTATTACCTACACAAAAACCAAACACAAAAGGTAGCTGTTAACAGGGAGCACCGACCCATTTTCAGTCCATTACCGAATACATAACTTCGCACTGGGTCATACCCGATATTGATCTGATACCATTGCTACCATATACTCACCATGTGGGAGAGACTTAAGGCATCAGAATTTGACTAAAACAAAATATTAACAAATTAACACCTAGAATAAATTACTAAATGCTATTTATTTATCACTAAAATAATACAAATTGTGCAAGGACCTTGTTGCACAGCATTCAATGTCAAAATAAAAAGAGTCAACATCTTAAAACTTATATTATTTGCCATAATGGTCCGATATTTGAATTTTAAGCCAATTTTATATCCCATATTTCTAATATATTTACATATGAATATTTCTATGTTTTTTCATTTGACTGTTATCAATATCTGATGTTGCTGACTGTATGTATGTATGCATGTAGTTCTGATCTTTCTTGGAGCTTCTCAGTCATAAGCTTTCTTACACACTTAATTGTTCTTACACACTTAAAAGTCAAGGCTAAAGAAATGTATCCATGTTTCATTTGAGTGAACTGCACCTTATGTTTACAGAAACTGTTTTACTGCTGATTATTATTTTATTTTATTACTACAATGAATTACTGATCCAGTTTTTAACAACAGTTCATACGTGGGTTATAAACTTTTTAAGATGCAGAAGGTTAAATTTTTTAACATCGGTATCGGTCACAATAAAGTGCTAAAAATCGGTTATCGTATCGGCCCAAGAAATTCAATATCGGTGCATCCCTAGTATATATTATTAATACAGTGGGGCAAAAAAGTATTTAGTCAGCCACTGATTGTACAAGTTCTCCTACTTAGAAAGATGAGAGAGGTCTGTAATTTTCATCATAGCTACACTTCAACTATGAGAGACAAAATGAGAAAGAAAATCCAGGAAATCACATTGTAGGGTTTTAAAAGAATTTAATTGTAAATCATGGTGGAAAGTAAGTATTTGGTCACCCACAAACAAGCAAGATTTCTGGCTCTCACAGACCTGTAACTTCTTCTTTAAGAAGCTCTTCTGTCCTCCACTCGTTACCTGTATTAATGGCACCTGTCCACAGCCTCAAACAGTCAGACTCCAAACTCAACCATGGCCAAGACCAAAGAGCTGTCGAAGGACACCAGGAAGAAAATTGTAGACCTGCACCAGGCTGGGAAAAGTGGATCTACAATAGGCAAGCAGGTTGGTGTGAATAAATCAACTGTGGTGAAAATTACAGACCTCTCTCATCTTTCTAAGTAGGAGAACTTGCACAATCAGTGGCTGACTAAATACTTTTTTGCCCCACTGTATATTATTAATCAGTAATATTATATATTGTATATTACAGCGCTACCACCACCCCTTGCAACATTTGTTTTTGCTGCACGTTGCCACCAAACCTGTTGGCGTAACTGATGTATGGCTCGTTGCACGTGTCGTAAATTTAACCAGTCCCATGGATACCCGATCCAGCTAACTTTGTTAATATCGGGATAAATATGCAATCCAAATATCGTATCGGTACATCCCTAGTTACCACTGAGCCAATGATTATATCCATATTAAATCAGCATACTGTCCGGTCCTAACGGGAGGCAGAATCTCTGTAAGCATAGCTGAGAGTCCTATTTGAGAGTCTTATTCCAGGAAGATTTACACACAAACTCAGCTCTCAGATGCCATGGTGCATTTCTGTGCCATGCTTAGCTCATCCAGTGGCAAGAGGCTAAGAGATGAATCCTACAGCTGCCAGAGTGCCAGCGTTGCACAGCCCATGACACCTACTTCCTCCCAAGTTACAACAAGCAAATAAAGCACAGCATTACAATAAAGGGCTCTTTTCATGTGCTTTAGACATTTTTAAAGTGCATAATAAACTGGAGCTCTGCACTGGTCCTGTGTTAATATGACAAATTGGATGGTTTTGCTACCTGCTTTAAAACAGTTTAGACCAGTTTCAGCAGAAATACTGACAGTACTGGGTCAGTACATCATTACTTCTTTATACTCAGTGTAACAAATGACATTGCTGTGAATTGAAAGGAAGATATTGCCGCTTGTTTTATGACTGTTCATTCATTTTTACAGCTGTTTAATCTAATTCAGGGTGGCAAGGGAGCCACGGCCTAACCGGCAGCACAGGGTGCCAATAAATCGCAGGGCACATGAGCAGACATGCACACTGCTGACCTAATACATGTCTTTGGAATATGGGAGGAAAATGTACCCAGAGAAATCCCACACAGACACAAGGAGGAAATGCAAAATCCACACAGGCTGAGTCTGGGCCGGGAATAGAACTGGGGATCTCTGGAGATGTGAGGCGACAGCACCACTTCTTCATGTGTTCATTCAAGTCGTGTGCCATGTTGTTTTAACGATGTGCGAGCTGACATTATTGACCATGTCACTCCATAAAAAACAGCCAAAAACATGCCGTAAGAGTTAACATATTCATTGCAGCATGTAGCCAGGGAGGATAGAACACTGCACATGTGCACTGAGTGCATGCAGCGTGCACAAACCAAGCTAGCGTTCTATCTAAAAGCCCATGGCTGGAGTTAAAAATGAGTGAACAAACTGCGCCAGGAGACAAAACACAGACATCGCCAGCCTCACAGTCTACGTCGTTGGAGGTTGTATGGCTTTGAACAGAAGGATATTGCTCAAAATATGAAATCAAATGAAAACAAAAGTTAAAGACAACTCAACAACTAACTTATTTCACCATCTGTGAACTAACCACCGTGCAGAATATGAAGATTATGATAAACTTCAGGAGTCAGCCGTCCACAACAGGCTTAAACCAGCCAAGGGACCAGCACGAAAACACACTCAGCAAACCTTAACAGAGCCATTCTGCAATTTAAGTGCCTTATAACACAAAAAGAAACAGCTGGAAAGACATAACAAATGCTGTCACCAATTACATCGCAAAAGACACAGTGCCAGGTCAGGCGGATGAGACGGACTGAATAATTTTGACCTAAGATATGCACTGCCAAAATAATCATTATCGAAAGAATCCCAGGAAATACTAAGATAGAGATTGGCAATTAATCGAAAATTAATCGAAACTGACATTCAGAACCAGTAATCTTGTCCTTTCAATTATTTCAGTTTTGTCTTTTTTTAAATATTATGTTAATACTTAACAACAACTAAAGCAAAAAAAGACCAAAAGACAGAATAATCGTTCACTAATTGTAATCGAGGTAAAATGTTCAGTTAATCATGATATTGATTTGACGTCATAACGCCCAGCAATAAATTGAAATATCTTTCTTTTTTCAATATCTTACACTCCTAGTTCTTAGAAAACAGTAGAAGTTAGATAGAATAGCATGAGTGACAGAATGGATGAGTTGGATGGATAGATGTAGTGCTACAGTAGTGTATATAAATCTACAGTACTATATTCTTAGTGCTAACAAGCTCCCATGGGTCCTAAAAAGATTAGGGAATACAGCCAACCGAAAAGAACTGAAAGGAAGCCGAAAAGAAACGGGCTTGCATTTAGCTTAGCCTCCCCAGTTCATGAGACGTTTAACTTATGATGGATTTGTCTGAACATATCTCCATCATAAATCAGGGAGCACCTGTATAATGCAACTCCATATATACACTTCATATATATATATATATACTGTATATGTGTATGTCATAGTGTAACCTATGTAGCCTAGCCTTAAACACGCTTAAAACACGACCGCGACCAAGGCTTTTCCTCACTACATTTCCCAGCGCTCATCACTCCTGCACGTGACGCACTGCCAACTTCCTAACGGGAGCGAAGTCCGTAAAGTTCAAATATCCTGTCAGGTAATCATAAATTGGGGAGTACCTGTATTCATTTACAAGTTTTTTGGGTCAGGGTTGTGGTAGGGGGTTTGGTGGTTCTCTCTGGAATTCACAGGGTACATTCAATCCTGAACTGTGAACGGCCAGTCCATCATAGAATTGGGGAGGAGTCACTGTTGCAGCACTTGGGGATGACCCAACCCATCTTGGCTTCTCCCCTTTAAGACACAGCCAAATCGTACAAGACCACTGGGCCCCAAAGAATTTGAATTTCCAGAATGCTAAGAATTTACAACGAACAGATTCTGACATTGGACACTGACAGTAAATGAGTCTTGTACAGGAGTGCATTTTCAGTAGTAGTCAGCGGTTTGATGTCAGCCAGGCAGTAAAAGGACTTTTATTACAGAGTCTGGTTGCTCTAGGTGAGAGCAAGCTGACATCGCTGTCCTTCCTTGATGCAGCACAGGTGTCACAACAGCCTGCTGCAGAGTGTGCTTCTCTGCTTCAGCATGTATTGGGTGATTTCCAAAACGGCTAAAAGTTTGTTCGGGGTTCTGTGTCAGCAGCAGTTTCCAGGGTGTCCAGTTTGACTGACAGGTCAGAGCCAGAGTATATAATAAACAGAAATGCCATTTACCCAACACACAACAGGACGAAACTAGAATTTCCTCTGGCTCCTGTTTGGCTGGCTCTTTGTTCTGAATAAGAGAAGAACCAGACGGCTTGATCACAATGGTGTACATGAAAGGGTGTGATGGTTCTCTTTAAAAGGGACGATACGTTACACCACACTTACATCCAAACAGATGATCCAGCTCAAACATGTTTGGTTGGCTCTTACTTTTAAAAGGTGCAGTGCTAAACTGCCCAGAGACATAAAACAGAAGGTAGGACTGGTTCCCTCATAGTCTCTCACACAGAGCTGAGAAATTATTTAAGGTGTTCAAAGTAGGACTGTGCGATACTGACAAAAAATGATATCTCGATACATTTTGGGTTTTTTATCAATAACAATAATTAGATGATATTTTGGCAGTGTATATCTTTGGTATGAATATTAAAAAGTTGTTTGAACCCATCTTTCTCAACTACCTGAATTACCATCGTGTCTTTTGCGATGTAATTGGTGACAGTATTTGTTATTGTCTTACCAGATTTTTTTGTTACAAGGCACATTTTTTGCAGAATGATTCCTCTAAGGTTTGCTTAATGTGTTTTTGTGCTGGTACCTTTTCTGCTATAAGTGTGTCGTGGACGCTGACTTCTGGAGTTATAATATTGATATTCTGCATGATGGTTAGTTCACAGATGGTGAAATAACCTAGTTGTTCAGCTGTCTTTAATGGCAACCGATTTCCGACATAGTTTGAGCAACATCCATCTTTTCAAAGCCACCACACCTCCATGCAAGTGAGGAAGAGCCACGTCTAGCAATTAAATCTAATTTAGATCCAATTTAAAATTGCAAGGCTGTGGCCTGTGGCTCAGGTAGTGTCTGTATTTTGTCTCCAGTTTGTTCACTCATTTTTAACTAAAGCCATGCATTTCTACGTAGAACGCTAGCTTGTTTTCTTGCGAGTATACTACTAACACGCTGCGTGCACTCGCAGTAGGCTATCCAACCTGGCTACATGATGCAGTGAATATGCAAAATCTTAGTGTTTTTTGACTGTTAAGATACAACGGTGCCTCAGTTCTAGTTAATTAATGTACAAAATCAGTGACTTAGGAACACCAAACTTATCTCAGTTACTACTGGCCAAGAACTCCCTACTGTTGAAATGAGGAACATATGGTCAGAATGGAAAGGAATCATTTTGCGTTAAACATTTTACAGTGGTACTTCTGTTATCGTCATGACTTCGTTCCAGAAGGCTTGTCGAGAACCGAAAATGACGATTACCGAGTAAATGTTTCCCATAAGGAATAATGTAAATTGAATTAACCTGTTCCAGATCCCCAGAAAATCCACACTGTATAAGGCATTATATGCATTAATGGAGTTGTACTGTACAGATGCTCCCTGACAAATCCATCTGAAGTTAAATGTATCATAAACTGAGGAGTTTAAAATAGCCTATAATATATCACAGCGGAGATGACCTTATAAACATGCTTAAAACACTTACATTAACATTCAGTACTTATCTACAGTATTTATTGAATACTGTATTGAAAGTGACAAGTAAAAGCAAAATGCTTACTCTACTGACAAACTCACAGAGTGAGTTCTGTGTTTTCCTTTCGGTTGGCTGTTATCACTAACCTTCTTAGGACCCATGGTTACTTATTGGCACTAAGTACACTGTACTATAGATGTTCTTAAGTTTAAGCAAGTGTGCCGAATGCCAAAGAAACGTCGACAAATTTTTCTAGTCAAAATGCATAGAGACCCGAATTCGACGAGTTCCGAGGCGGTCGAGAACCGAGGTACCACTGTACCTTCATAGGCGATACATATCGCACACGCCTAGTTCAAATATGTCAAATGGGGGCGTTCTTGACTGTCCCTCTCTCTAATGGGAAAGAATCTAAAACCTAGCAGGCAAATTAATGTTGCACTGACGTCCAAATGTTTGATTCAGCTCAGATATGGTTTCAGTAATGGGATTTTACAGATCAGACAACACAATCAGTTAGTACTGAGCCTCGCTTAGACTGAGACTCTGTCAGCCCATTTATAAAGTGTGCTCATTAATTGTCTGATAGAAACCACCCACTCAGGAAGCTTCCTCACCTAGCAACAATGGGGGACAGCCTAAACAGGACCGAGTGATGTGTTCAAACTGAGTGCTATGGGAAGCCTAAACACGAGCACAGTATGACTGGATTAAATGTACAGCCAGCTGTAAGGAATAATACTGAGAAAATAGCAAATTCTCACTCAATTCCAGGAAAAATAAAACAGTAAATCTGTCATTGTTAAGCAAACCTGCAGCCAACTGTCAACATGCGTATTTGGAGGCTGTGTTTCGTCCTAAAAGATCTTACTGCACAAATTATTGAGCATCACAGACAAGATAGTCGTGCCCCTCAGTGACGCACTAAACAGTCGAAGAGCATAAGAGTCAAGTATCAATATTGCCTCTAAAGCTGCACCACTGAATGCCACAGAAAATCTCTTCTCCCAGGGGATCCCAATCTGTACAACTGCTTTACAGCATAGTTTTGCATTGCCCAGAATATCAAAAGGTCCAACAATGCCTGGGAAAAACTCAGTAGAAACAAACTAACCTTAACTGCTGTGGCCACTAAAGTCCCCATATACATTTACATAAGCCTGTCCCAATCATTAAACTGTAGCTGACGATTAGTTGACGTATAAATAATTACAATAAATGACTTCGGTTCTCCACCACCTCGGAACTTGTTGAATTCAGTTTTCGACCCAGTTTGACTATAAAAACTTGTCTCGGTTATCGTCGTTTCGCTCGGTACTCGGCACACTTGCTTAAACTTGTATAAGTCAAGCCACGCAACTCGTTTCAGCCAAAACTCGATACACGATTCATGAATCACGTGTCACGATTCGGTACCAGTGATTCAGGTTCACAACAGCCCTCAGTGAAGATCACCTCTGTGTTTATCGGGTTTTTCTTTATTTTTACATCTACAGTACTGTGTTCTTTAATGCAAATAAGTCTCCATGGATCGGTAAAAAGGTTATTATGAGAGCCAAACGAAAGCAAAACAGGAACTGAATGCTCAAGAACACAGGCTACAGTTAGCTTAGCAGCTATGCTAGCACTCATAGTTCATCAATAAAGTAAGTGTTGCTTTTACTTTTCACTTTTGATCCATTACTCACTGAATTACATGAGATTTTTCAACACTTTATTATAAAATAAGTTATGTGTTAATGATTTTGGCCAACTGTAGGTTAATGTAAGCGTTTTAAACAGTAACTTACTCATCATTACTTACAGTGTTGCTTGAAAGTTTGTGAACCCTTTGAATTTTCTGTATTTCTTTTTTTTTTTTTGCAGTAAATATGATCCTAAAACATCATCCGATTTTCTTTTAAACCAAAAAGTTTCTATTTTGGTCTCATTCCTCCACAAAACATTCTTCCATAGCCTTCTAGCTCGTCGTCCACGTGATCTTTAGCAAACTGCAGACGAGCAGCAATGTTCTTTTTGGAGAGCATGGGCTTTTCTCCTTGCAACCCTGGCCCATGCACACCATTGTTGTTCAGTGTTCTTCTTCTGATTGGTGGCTCCTCATGAACATTAACATTAAGCCAATGTGAGAGAGGCCTTCAGTTGCTTAGAAGTTACCCGGGGGGTCCTTTGTGACCTCGCCATCTATTACATACACGCCTTGCTCTTGGAGTGATCCTTTGTTGGCGAACCACTCCTGGGGATGGTAACAAATGGTCTTGAATTTTCCTCCATTTGTACACAATCTGTCTGACTGTGGATTGGTGGAGTCCAAACTCTTTAGAGATGGTTTTGTAACCTTTTTCCAGCCTGATGAGCATCAACACTCTTTTTTTTTCTGAGGTCCTCAGAAATCTCCTTTGTTCGTGTCATGATACACACTTCCACAAACGTGTTGTGAAGAGCAAACTTTGATAGATCCCTGTTTTCTTTAAATAAAACAGGCTGCCCACTCACACCTGATTGGCATCCCAATTGATGGAAAACACCTGAACTCTAATTCCACCTTAACTGCTAATCCTAGAGGTTCACATACTTTTGCCACTCACTAATATTGAGGATCATTTTCCTCAATAAATAAATGACTAAGTATAATATTTTTGTCTCATTTGTTTACCTGGGTTCTGTTTATCTACTTTTACTACTTGTGTGAAAATCTGATGATGTTTTAGGTCATATTTATGCAGAAACAAAATTTTTTTCTACAAGGTTCACAAACTTTCAAGCACCACTGTACAATAGTATCCTTTCCATATCGCCGCTATAAAACAATATGGACCGCTCTACCAAACACTCAAACTCCTCAGTTCATGATACATTTAACTCATTTCTTTAAGCTATAAATGTCTCTGTTTCTGTCTCTGTTTGCACTTGCCTTTTTTATAAATAAAAAAATAAAGTTTTATTGCTACAACATTTGTAACTACAACACGTATTACCAGATGAGAGTATCACATTCTTGCTGGGAATAAAAATGAAAATGTGAAAACACTTGCAAAAACAAAACAACACAAAACCAATGTTAGAGCAGTGCACATGGTAGCAGCATCTGTTTGTTTTTAATCCCAGTTCCAGTTTTTATCTTCTCATAAATGGCCCCACCCTCACTAAATGCTCTCTTAACTTCTCATTTTTAGTCACTCAGCAGTCCTCCTTTATGAGATGCAAGTTCTAATGCAGGAAACAACGTTTCCCTGCATTTTCCCCACTAGTTTTGAATATCGGTCTCATAAGTGCGGATATCGGCCGAAGGCGACTATTTCAAAATAACATTAATCATCCCAATTAATCGGTCGATTGAACTGGGATAAGAATTCACAAACTTCTGATGAGTAGCTCCAAACCATTGAGTCTGAACTTAGATTTGTTGGATGTTTATTCTTATTCTATTGCACCAGTGTGTGCAGTGGTGGCTCAGTGCTTCAGGCTCTATTGTGAGTTCAGATCTAGACTCCACCATGCTGAAACAGCTGGCCTTTGACCAAGAACCTTAACCCTGAACTGCTCAGTTCAATTTGAAGTCAGTCTGGATAAGGGCGTCTGCTAACTGACGTGAATGCAAATGGATGCCTTGAGCAAGTACTGCAATTTCCTCTGGGGGTCAATAAAGGTTTTATGTCTCAGAAGCAAGGGTAGAAATCCGTCCCCTGTCCATTCCACTCTACTTCAGACGTTTCATCTTTGTCCTCTTGGATATAGCTTATGATTCCTATTAGTCACACTATCGTCACACTACTGCTAGTAATTCTTTTGCCAAATACAAATGCACAATTATCGCTTCTTAGTCCCTTCACTGGCAACACCAAGGCAACGTTTGGTGCCATGTAAGACATGGGATCATTTTTAACACCGCCACTGTGCAGTGTTTACTTATTAAGCACCTGTAACTGCAGGTAGGCCACAGTTAACGAACTTCTTAGTACCGCCACCGCGCACTTATGAATACCGCTTACAGCTTTTACACTTTTACATTTAGCCGACAGTCACCAATAATTAAAGCCTCTATCCATGCACCTTGATATTTCTGTAATTTCTAATTCACAATTACTGTTTATTTACTGAATTTAAGAACGTGTGCATTGTTGACTTTTTTTTTTTTTTTTTTGGTGACTGATTCTGATGCATCCTATGCAACATGGACTAGAGATTAGTTTGAGATAATCGGCATCAACCAATATTTGCAATCACAAGGCTGATACTCAGAAACAGTGGGGAAATGCAGAGAAACTCAGAAACATGGGCTACTGAGTGACTAAAAACAATGGGATGCTCAGAGAACATTCAGTGAGGGAGGGGCCATTTATGAGAAGATGAAAACACTATTTCCAGCATTACAACTTGCTGCTCTTAACTGGAACGGGGATTAAAAACAAAAAGATGTTGCTACCATGTGCACTGCTATAACATTATTTATTTTTTTCAAGTATTTACACATTTTTGGGGTTTTTTCCCCAGAAACAAGATGATACTCTTATCTGGTAATACATGTTGTGGTTACGTTCAATCAAAATTTTTACTTAATTTTTATTTATAAAAAAGACCTAGTACAAATAGAGACAGTGCATTTAAAGCTGAAATAAATGTTCATTTAAGTGCAGCAATTTTGCATCTCATTTATTATGATTAGTTTTGTCAGTTGCAAAAAATAAATATTGTCATTATACTGTATACTGGCCATCAAAAACCCATGGTGGTCGGCCACTACTAGGGACTCGACTTATCTAGATGAAAGGTCTATACTGAAGACTCAGTCAACAATATGGTGTTTATATTATGCTACGTAATGGAAAATGGGTATGTATTCCATACCACGTGTCCATCATCACGTCCTCCATCTCCGTCTGGTTTGGATCTGCAACTCTGCACATTAAGCGTAAGCTACAGCGAACAGAGAAAACCATCGGCTGTCCACTCTCCACCCTTGATGATCTCTATTCATCTAGGATGAAGAAGAGGGCAAGGAAGATCATGGCTGATCCATCCCACCCAGTCATCACTCCCATCCTAGCGGAGACCAAGAGCGAGAGCCTTAAAGACCACCACCAACCGACCACCAACCGACACCTTCAAAGCTTCTGTCCAAGGCCATCATCTTGCTAAACATTAAGACCATTCAACATTCCTCCCCTTTAGACTCTGCCCGCACACATTACACACATTACACAATTCTTAGGACTATGGTCTGTGCACACTTGCACTTTAACCCTTTGCAAAGTACATTTACATATTTAATTTAATATTTAACATATGCTTACTTTTCATTTATGTTTGCTACTATCTACATATACTGTGTATATATATACTTCAGTACTGCAGTAAGGACTCGATCTGCACCATACACATCATGTCACATTCAACATATCTCTCTATATAGTCATTGTTTTCTTTTCTTTTTCTTTATTTATTTTACATTTAATTTCTATGTTTAGATTTAATTTAACTCCATGTTGACACATGCACCAACACACATTCCTTGTACTTCTTGTACTTGGCGAATAAATGATTATGATTCTGAATGTAGCAGATGAAAGAAGAATTCATTGGGAGGTCGAATTATGTGATTCACATGTCAAGTGAAAACACAAGTTCAAATCCCCAGACGAATGGTTCAAAAGCGTGCAGAGTCAAGATTTTGACATGGACATCACAGTGCCCTCAACTAAACTCTACTAAAAGCCTGTTTTTCGATATGAGCTGGAAAATGTACAGAGTGGACCAAGGACCCTGGAGGATGTTAGAGATTCTGTTTTAATATTCCTCAAGGGTTCTTAAAGTGGCTATGGTTCTAGGTAAAAAGCAGTCCTACCCATTAAAAATCGATTACAAGTGTTCTCTGCTGTACTCTGTGTTTCTCTGTGCCTTTAAATGTACACCAAGCATCTCTTGGGTCAGCCTAAGTAATGAGTCCATTATCTCACTCACTAAGCAGCACCGAGACAATACTGTAATAAATGGGTTTTAAGACACAAACACTTAACATGGAATGCTATTGCAAACTGTATGTCTATTACAACTTGTAGAGAAACATACTTAGAACGGATGTCCTGAACTTACATCACCTGTATACACATACACTTTGCATTACCTTTTAATGATGGGTTATGGGTACTTTTTTCTGCTGTGGAAAGAACTGGCATCCTAACTCGATTCAGGGTTAGGATTCAAAATGACAGAGATATTCTTGTTGTGTGCTGTCTCAATAAATGTTTGCAGTTGACACAGTCAGTGAACAAGCTGGGACTGAAACCCAGGTCTCTGGAGCTGTGTGTGACAGTGCTAACCCCTGTGCCACTGTATCGCCTTAAATAAGGTAAGATTATTATTTAGCTTAACAACACTTGTGACTAGAGATCTGTGGCAGATCTGCTTGAACTATTTGAAAAATAAAGCTTATCTGCTGGTCTAAATAGTTTTGCACTTGAAAGTGGTCCTACATTCTCAGTAAAAGCAAACCTACTTATGACATATGTTTTGCTACTCATAAAAGGTAATTAAAAGGTTATGTCCCTCAAAAATGAGGTTCTGGGTATGAGGTAAATGGAGATTTATTTATACCATACAGGAAAAAAAGTTTTTTAGTGCTCCAAATTATGTTTAAGTGCTGGATAAAGTATTTTGTGCTCCAATGGTTTGCATGGCAAAAATGGGGTTAAAAAAGTGCTATGTAACAGCAAATCTACTTAAGTTATTGAAAATAAAAGTTCTGAGTTTGAGGCAAAAGCAGATCAACATCTTTTCAGCCATACGGATAAAATGTGTTTTGTGGCTCCAATTTGTTTTTAAGTTCTAGATAAATGTAAAACTATTTGAATAAAATGAAAATATAGAGTCTTTGCTACTCTTCTTGCATGGCAGAAAATAGGGTTCTAAGTTCTGTCTAAAAGCAGATCTAATTAAATTACCTGAAAAATAAAGCTGGGTAGCTGCTCCAACGGGTTTGCTCCTTAAGAATGGGGTTCAAAGTAAGCAGATCTACTTATATCATATGAAAAAAAATTTTGTGTCTTGCAGGTCCAAATGTTTTTTATGTTCTAGACTAACGCAACAGTATTGAACCACTTGATAAAAAGAAAGGGTCTTTATTGCTCCAGTGGTTTTGCACAGCAAACAAAATGGTTCTACATTCTATCAAACAGCAAATCTACTTAAATTACTCAAAAAATAAAGGTTAGTTGCAGATCAATGGGTTTGCTATTTAAGAATGGGGTTTGAGGTAAACGCAGATCTACTCATACCATAAGGAAAAAATAAAGGTGTTTTGCTACTCCAGTGGTTTTATATGGCACAAAATGGGCAAAAAATTGTCTGAAACATAAAAGGTTAGCTGGTGCTCCAATGGGACTGTCCGAAAAAAATGGGTTTCTGAGTTTGAAGTGAAAGCAGATCTCCTTATACCATATGGACAAATAAAGGTGTTTTGCTCCTCCAAAGGGTTTTTAATTCTATAACATTCTATATAAATGCAAAACTACTTGAAACAAATGAAAATAAAGTGTTGTTGCTACTCCAATAGTTTTGCACTACAAAAATTTGGTTCGAACTTCTATCTACCAGCAGATCTCCTTAAATTATCTGAAAAATGAAGATTATTTGCTGCTTCAATGGTTTTGAGTTTGAGGTACACACAGATCTAATTATACCATATAACTACATACGGAAAATAAATATAGAAAAATATATGTATAGAAAATAAAGATGTTTTGCTGGTCAAAGTGTTTTGTTATTATTATTATTTCTAGATAGATGCAAATCTACTTGAAACAAATAAAAATAAAGTATCTTTGCTGCTCCAATGGTTTCACATGACAAAAAACAGGGTTCCAAGTTCGGTCTAACAGCAGACCTACTTAAGTAAATTACCTGAAAAATAAAGGTTAGCTGCTACTGATGGGTTTGCTCCTCAAAAATGGGGTTCTGAGTTTGAGGTACCAACAGATCTATTCATACCATACGGACAAATGAAGGTATTTTGCTGCTCCAAAGGGTTTTTAAATTCCATAGAAATACAAAAGTATTTGAATCAAATGTAAATAAAGTGTTGTTGCTGCTTCAATGGTTTTGCACTACAAAAACTCTGGGGTTCTAATAGAGCAGATACACTTAAATAACCAGCCAGAAAAAAGATAAGGATATTTGCTGCTCCAATGGTTTTGCTTCTTAAAAATTGAGTTTGAGGTAAACACAGACCGATCTTTTTTCTACCATATGGACAAAAGGTGGTTTGCAGCTCCAAATGTTCTTTTTTTTCCCTTCTAGACAAACGCAACACTACTTGAACCAGATGACAATTAAGGTCTTTGCTGCTCCAATGGTTTTGCACGGCATGATACACTTAAATTACCTAAAATAAAGGTTCGCTGCTGCTTCCTCAAAAATGGGGTTCTGAGTTTGAGGTACAATCAGATGTAGTTATATGAAAAAACAAAGGTGTTCTCAAAATGTTGTTTCTTATTTCCAGATAACTTCTAGCAAATCTACTTGAAACTAATGAAAATTGTGTTTTTCCTACTTCAGTGGTTTTGCACAGTAAAAACAAACGTGGTCCTAAGTTCTGTCTAACACCAGATCTACTACAATTGTCCTAAACATAAAGGTCAGTCACATACCATATGGTTTTTACATTCTAGGTAAATGCAAATCGACTTGGGCCAAATAAAAATACAGGATCTTTGCTGACACACATTGTGCAAATGCAGATAAAAGCAGGTAAAGTAAAATGTACTTATACCATATGGAAAAATACAAATGTTTTGCTCCCACAAATGGTTCTAGTTGTTCCATGTTTTCTTGTATGGGTCTATATGAAATATGTAAGGATTTCTCTGAGGGACACCCAAAGAACTGGTCTTTCAAAAAAGTGCACAGACTGAAAGTAACCCCAGTGACCTGTTGCTGCAAATGGATGCTGCGTATGGGCTTCGACTGATTAATGACAGCACTATCACGTTCATCAAGCAAAACATGGGAGTATATAAAAAGCTACCAGACTGTTTGCGTCGCTATGTGCGGTTAGTTTATCAAAGCTCTGAGGTATTAGGGCTCTGAAAGTTTCCCCACTGTCGTCCCGCCTGCCAGTCTCCGAGCAACAGGTCTCTGAAGCTGGTTAGCGCGGCGGGAGCGGCAGCACCCTCCTTCTCCAGCTCCACCTGGCGCGCACCGCGACTCGCACCCGCAAAACGAGCAGCAGGAAAACGCGCAACGCTGATCACTCGAGCCTCCTCCACCTCCGCTTCCTCCTTCTTCTGAATATTCACGGTCGCAATCCTGACTCCATCGCTTCCATCACCTCTTTCTTTCCCAATTACCCAATCCTTTCTCTTTCCCAGTACAACGCTCTCCAAATCTTAGTCCAAAGTGCTAAGGAGTTAGATTGACTGTTCATCTAGGATGATCACGTTGCATGAAGGATTGGATGCTGCAATCTGGCAACACAGAGTCCGTATAAAGCGTGATACTGCCTACCTGACCGCGCAATGAGTACCACTCCGAAATCTAAGCGCTTTTTCTTTCTCCCCCTCTCTCTCTTGCCGACAGCAGAGAGAGGAGTGATGTCTGTACTGACTCCTCCACAAGTCAAATGCTACACTAAATCCACTATTTAGCAGGGATGTCATAATAGTACGCGCCACAGGTTTCCATAGTTACCATGCGTCGCACTTTTTTCAGTTCAATACTATTTGGATAGCCACAACCCCAACCTCCATTGTGCATTGTGCAATACCTAATAGTGGGCTTAAGATCTCAATCTCATCTCTTATGATTGGCGTGTTTAATATAAGTCAGGCATGTTTACCTACCTGTCCAGGGCCTGAGGGGCACCTCCTGTAGAAAACAGTGCCCTGGTGTAAATGGACATCCTGTGCCAGTCCATAGAGGTCACTGATTACATTTACAGCATTTAACAGACGTCCTTAGCCAGGGAAACTTACAGCTTATACAACCTTACAATCCAAGCATTGTGGGTTAAGGGTCTTGCTCAAAGACCAAACAGTGGGACGTTGGTAGAAGCGGGATTTGAGACACCTTGTCCATGGTCCAGTACCTTAACCGCAAGGCTAAGGTACTGGAGTGCCAGGGATGTTCACCCGATGAACACCCGTCCCTCTCCCTCAGACACACCCAATAGTGTCTGCATGTGATGCCTGACCTGGACAGAAAGTGTCACCTGTCCCTTCAGTGGTATTCTTACGTGTTAGACCAATGTGCCACTAGAGTATGTAGACACCGCCTCTAATTATCTCTCATTTTAAATACAGCCACTGTTCATAATAGGAAGTGTACAGGTATGGACTCTCCATAGACAAACAGTGGCAGTTCAAATAGCTCAACAGTTCAAAGAAAGAGCCTCCCATCGGATAATTACTGCATTTTGTGATTATGTTTCTGCTGGCAACAAGTTCTTTAAACCTAAACTGATGCAGTGAGTAGCTTCTCATTTGTTAAACAACCATGTCCAAAAGGCACATCCTGTGGTTGTTCAGAAGGGTCAGATTCAGAGAGAGTGGTTCAGGGAGCATGAGGCATCATTATCACACATGGATTGTCCACCACAGAGTCCAGAGCTGAACCCAATTGAGAATCTTTGGGATGTGCTGGAGGAGACTTTGTGCCGTGGAACAAATCTCCCATCATCAGTACAAAATCTTGGGGAAAAATGAATGCAGCTCTGGACAGAGATAAATGTTATGACATTGCAGAAGCTTGTGGAAACGATGCCTCAGCGAATACGCGCTGTAATCAAAGCTAAAGGCGGTCCAAGGAAATATTAGTGTGTGAGACCTTTTTGTTGGCCAGGCAGTGTATATCAACAAGTCAGCATATTAACTTTCTGCCTTGCCCTCCTAAAAGAAAGTTCATTAAGAAGCTGTGATAAATTAGGTGCAGAAGTTGGGAGGCCTGACCTTAACTCCATCAATCACCGTTGAGATGAATCAGAGTGCCAACTGTGAGACACTTTCTGTTTCACTTAGACAGCAATGGTGCTCAAACTGATCTGCTATTAGCCCAGCCATGCTAAGGAACACTGAGTTGTGCACTCGGCAACATTAGTTGCAGCACTAGTGTTGTATTGCCTGCAGTTTTCCTGACTGAATCTAATTTCCATATAAGGAAACTTCAGTGACAAAAGGGCAGGTGTCTCTAATAAAGTGGCTACTCGGTGTATATTGTAAAGTGTTTATACAGACCAGGTGTGCGCTAGGCTACCACAGTCCCACAGTCCCCACAGTCAGGTAACGGGGTAACTTGGGTCAAACAATCTTTAACAATTTAACAAAGACAATCTTTTAAGGTTATTCTGACTACTGTACATGCACATCCCACCGCTATAATGGGGCCAAGACTTGCCACCCTCCCTCTTCCACACATTTAAAAATATTCTAATGATGGGGTGGGGCTTCTGTATTAAAGTCTCATTCATATTTCAACCAGTAACAAGTCTCCTCCTTACATAACATCTCTGATAACAGACAGGGGCTGTACGTCATCTGGCATTTAAAGTATGATTAAAGTGCCACCTACTGACGATCTGAAACATGGCAGACTAGCAGGGTAAAATTTTATTACTGGCATCACATTTGTCACATTTTCAGCTTGGCGAGAGTCAAGGTTGGCGGCCTTTCGAGGTAAAGTGCGTTGATGGAAATCCATCCTCCAAATACAGGTGGTGAGAGATGAGGTTGGTGAGATAAATGGGGGACAAGATAACACGGTTAGACTGTATATAAGCATGGCAAATGTTAAACATGCAAAAGTGGTGAGACAAATATAAGCAAAATGCAAAAATCTTACACTCTGACCTATTATTAAGTACAGCAATATAAAGCAAAGCATTGTACCATTGTAGACGAAGTGAAAGTTACCATTTTGTCCCTGCTCATCTTGGTGTCTATGGCCTATTCTGGAATTCATTGGTTGCAGGCAAAAATGCTCCATGGATGGGACACCAGACTATAACAAACCACCTGACTTTCCCATTGCAAGTCTAAGCTGGGATTCAAACCCAGGTCCAGAGGAACTGCCGTGTCCTATAGCATGCTCGTACCTCGTTGCCAGGAGAGCACTGTAGTTGAAGTCTTATTCAATGATTTGTTCTCTCCCTCACTTTCAATACCAACATCCGGCACAAGGCACAACATGGGAACCAACCCTGGACAGGGTGATAGGGCATACCTGCACACATACAGACATTAGGACACTTTCGAGATGCCAACTGACCTAATGCCTGTCTTCGGAAAGTGCAAACCCAAGCAGAAGCACCCAGAAGAAACCCAAGCAAACACAGGGAGAACTTGGAAACTCACACAGGCAGTGGCCTGGGTAAGACTCAAACCCAGATATCTGGAACTGAGAGGCAATAGAGCTGCGTCACCGTGCTACACTCAAACTGCTTGTTGATTTCTTTAATGAAATAAGTTGAAGTAACCATCTCAAGTCTTTTACTGTACCAAAATGCAGTGGCAAACAGAATGCTACTTTGAGCCAATCCAGGTGACCGACTGGCTGTTAACATCATGTTAATAGCAAAAATGCAAGGTGTCACAGTAAAATTTTGTTCATAAGGAAACTACTTTTATGAACGAAGCTACACCTGAGAAATACAACAGGTGTACATTTACATTTACATTTGCAGCATTTAGCAGACGCCCTTATCCAGAGCGACTTACAATTGGTACAGTCTTACAATCCAAGCAATTGTGGATTAAGGGCCTTGCTCAAGGACCCAACAGTGGCAGCCTGGCAGAGGTGGGATTTGAACCCTGAACCTTCTGGGCCAGGGTCCAGTACCTTAACCGCTAGGCTACCACAGTCACCCAGGTGTAAACAGGAGCCAAATGAGGAGCTAATGCTGGGAGCACCTACTATCTAGAAGTGTTGTGCTTGTTTTTCTTTCAGTTAATCTCAGCTCTGGCTAGGTATCATTGTTGGACCACCATAAGATGATCCCCAACTAGTCTCTCCTTCCTTGGAAATGGCAAAACGGCACTGACACCCAGGTCATAGTAGTGGTGGTATTAGACTGCTGCACCTAAGTCTCATGTCAAAACATCACAGCCCCTGAGGTATTAATTTGAGGTACTATATAGAAGTGATTGACAGTAATTAAGTATATGTATTAAACTACTGTATTGTACCATTTTCAAGGCAAGGCAGTGCTTGCCAAGCAGTGCCTTTCGGCCAGGGCATCATGTACAGGCATGACTGGCTGTGTGTCACTGAGGGGAGGCCAGACTTATTTTCTGGCACTGTAACAGAGGATCTTGCCGGCCAGCCCTGCGATACACTAGTTTCTCCATCCAGGTCATGCATAGTTCTGCACCGTACATTCTCCGGTATAGGCACTGGATCTCTGTGACCCTGGCCAGTGCAAGCAAGATAAAATATTAAGTTTTCTTTCTCCTTTTTAAGAATGTCTACTTGATTACAATGGTACCTCGGTTCTCGACCACCTCAGAACTCATCGAATTCGGTTCTTGAAGCATTTTGACCAGCAAAAACTGTCTTGGTTCTCGTCGTTTGCTCATCACACTTGCTTTATATTGTACGAGTCAAGCCATGTGGCTCATTTCAACTGAAACTTGATTCACGTTCACTACACACGGATTCAGTGATAAGGTCTCACAAAAGCCCTTTCCTAGTGCTTTCTTTATTTTTTAGCTACAGTTCTGTATTCTTAGTGCAAGTAAGTCCCCACTAACCTAAAAAGGATAGTATTGAGCACCTGTACAGTACAACTCCATTAATGCATATAATGCCTTATACAGTGTGGATTTTCTGGGTGTCTGGAATGGATTCATTCAATTTACATTATTCCTTATGGGAAACTTTGCTCTGTACTTGTTGTTTTCGATTCTCAACAAGTCTTCTGAAATTAATTATTGACAAGAACAGAGGTAGGTAAAAAAAAAAAAAGTACTAATTCCTTCACTACATTTAGGAAGCATGGTTACTTGTTACTTGTTTGAGTAGACATAATGTGCTTTAAATTGTAAATGAGCCACTCATTATCACATTGCAGAGCACAAATACATTCGGCACACCTACAATTAATGGCCGCCTCTGTCT
Organism: Ancistrus triradiatus; assembly: GCA_025084515.1. Classification (NCBI taxonomy): domain Eukaryota; kingdom Metazoa; phylum Chordata; class Actinopteri; order Siluriformes; family Loricariidae; genus Ancistrus; species Ancistrus triradiatus. The sequence continues at coordinate 47,173 of JAJAGP010003406.1, forward strand.
TTGCAATCCTCATCCCAACCATGGCCTTCCCACAAATATGATTCCTTCATTTTCAATTGCCAGTTTTGCCTGCCTGGAGTATCCATGATTGAATTCTTAATTAATAAAGAAATATGTCAACAAACGATTTACAACGAATCACAAAAGGACACTCACCTGCAATCATGCTAGCTTGGCATTTCATACCACAGTGAGACCTATTTACAAACCATGATAACTCTATTCATTTAAGATGGGTAGATTAGAAGGAACAATTTGAATTTGAACTTAAGCACCGCTCTTCTGAACAATTCTGAACAATGTGAACTTAAGCACCGCTCTTCTACTTTTGGTGTAACTGTAATGTTTTACCAGCACTGCTATTTAGCATAGTGGTTTGCAATACAGCCTTGCACTCAATTTCGAATCATGTCGCCCTCTAGTGAGCAATGTCGAGACAACAGCATTTTGACTAGCGTTTAAACTAAGACAGTATCACGCAGCTAAGCGGTGAACGGAGGATTTTTACTTAATGAGAAAAAAACTCATCCACTGATACCATCCACGGTGCATATCATACGCTGAGCACAGCGTAGTCTTGCATCTTAACTGTTCAGTCAGACAAGCACACAATGCACGACAAGCCATTTTGATTTGGCTAACTCAGTGTGGGCTTGCTGAAGAAAACAGCCTAGCTCGGCAGGATGGTTTCAGCTGGCCACGCTGGGCTGGTTGCCTGGTGTTAGAGGGGTTTTGGACACAAATCAGCTAATCCTTCCTGAGAGACCATGCAGCTACACCAGCCGAATGACAGATAGACCAGTCTAAACCAGCTAAAACTAGCAATCCATCTTTAGCTGGTTATAGCTTAATGCATGGATGCATGTATGATGTTATGATCATGGCATTGTTAGATGCAAATGTCATACCATACTTGTACAAGAAGCTGATGATGAGTTAAAACACTTTCAGTTATATACACAACTTTGAAAGTTGCTTTCATTATGCAAATCAGCTCAGAGATCAAATCTGTGACTTTAATAATATCAAACTTCTTTTTTTAGAGACATGACGTTTGTACCCAGTGTGACAGAAGTGGTTACTGATTGTAAGCGTTATTGTGGCAAGTACAGAAAGGTCTTTTTCAAAACTAAATCATAATCAAAAGCTATTTGAGAAGTAAAACTTCATAGAACACTACTTGGACTTGCTGGTAGCATTGAAACCTAGCATAATCGTCCATTGAGTTAGTCACATTTTGTAAGTGGTTTCACTAAGTAAAATGTATGATGATTTTGGACATTTTCAAGGGTATTTGTCATGTATTTTTTACTGTATCTATCTCATGTACCTTGGGTGATATCTACCCCTCCCCTTTTAACCGACGGCATAGCGCCCTCACCCACAATCTTATGTTTTCTCACCTCCAACACACCAAGAGTAACTAGTGCTAGAAACAACTGTTCACACTTTCATTTCATTTATGAACTGAACAGCAGTAGCTGTGAGAGCTGGCTTAATATTTTGGATAAAGCTAATAAAAAATATATTTGGGAAAGCTGAAATTTGTTTTTGTCTGGCATGTTTACTGTCAACCATATACAATTTACTTGTCCTGTGTTGAAAGGTGTTTAGAGCCATGCCCACGTTACACTATTGGGAATGAGGGGGAGAGTGGAATCAGAGGCAAAAAGCCATTCAAAACACCATCTACATCCTCAACACTGCACTGATACTCACGTACTTGTAGTGGAATATGATTTCTCAAGTTGACTTTTCAGATCATTCGTTCACAAGGTTCAGGAATTCTTTTAGTTCCTAGAATTAAAAATGTCACAGCAGGGGAAAGGCTTTTACTAAGGCTTTAAACTAAGGGCAGAGCTGGGGTTTCACAGTCAAAGAGAGTTATGGTGATCTGGGATGTTGGGCTGCTGTCTTCTTGCCACCCAAGTGTGATCACTCAGGTTTGTTGATTTCTGGGGGAGGTGGGTTGCTGCTGTCTTATGTGATCCCTCTTGGCTGTGTTACTTTCTGGTTCTCCTCTTTCTATGCTGCCAGATTATCATGCTGCACATGGCATCAGTGGCTGTTAATACATTTGCAGCATTTAGCAGACAGTTATACAATCTTACAATCCAAGCAATTGTGGGTTAACAGCCCTTGCTCAAGAAGGCCCAAAAGTGGCAGCTTGGCAGAGGTGGGATTTGAACACTGGACCTTCTGGTCCATAGTCTAGTATCTTACCCACTAGGCTACCGCAGACCCCTTAATAGACTCTGTGCTCTTAATATTAACTAACTACATTTTCTCTTTTCTGTCCAAGCCTGTGTTCTGGTACCAGTCCCAGCCCCACACACTAAGATGTTCCTCCGCTTCAGATCCACTCAAGTTGTTTCGGTCATCAGCTTTAGCCCCGCCTTGCCCTGGCCATGCCAGAGGGCAGTAACTCCCTCCATGTGCTGTCAAATTATTTAAATGTTTAATTGCAGTTAATTGCTGCGTAAATTGTGATTAATCACTTCTTTGCCTGTTGTGTTTGACACTAAAGACATAGCTTTTCCATGTTAAAAGCACTACACAGCCACAAAAGTGGACAACATAAGCCTTACCAGAAAGCATTCATTCATATTTCATAATTCCATAACGTTATTTTCCTCATGTCTTGTCTTGTTCATCGTGTCTTCTGGGGAGGGGTGTCACATTTAAACAGCATGTGTAAACTGTTATCTCATGTGCCAGGTATGTTGTTAAACCATGCAGTGACTTTTTACTTGTTTATTTGACTGTTTATTACTCTCTTCCTTTCCCTGTAGACTAATAGTGCTAAATACAGAATGGTGACTGTGATTAAGTGACCATAATGGATACAGGCCATAAAGTTATGGCTGCCTGATGTGGTCTAGTACTGAAAATGCGAATAAAAATAATTCTTGGCGTTAACATATTATGGTGTTAATTTCGAAAGCCCTGCTTAAAACCTACTCCTTTCATTATAATAGTCCCTTTAGTTTGGGTGTGGGTTCTCCGACAATTTTCTTTCTCCTGTTCAGCATAGAGAGGATGGTGATCAAGTATATATGACAAATACAAGAGGTCAGAAAATATTTTTTTCTCTAATGCAAAAGCAGCCTGCAAAATCAGATTGTTTAAAAGCTCGTCTATCCAGGTGGAACTGAAACAATCAGTTCACCGTTGAGTTTGTCAAAAACAGCGATTTAATCTGTAAAACAGAGGGGGAGGGGTACACATCTGGATGGAAATCAAATCACAGAGTACCACCTGTAAGGTACAATTACAGCAGCTCTCTGTGTAGCACTAATCCTGTCTGAACAGGGCTGTTTACCCTCTTTTGGAAAGGCTGAGTTTCTCCTTATGCCCATCTGTTGTATATGTTGGCTAAAGCACTTTTCCAAAAACAATGGCTTTATGATAAATATTAACTGCACATGTCCTCAATTATATATTCCACATAGAAAATACATGTAATTACATGCCAAGAATTGAACATAAACATATTTCCACATATTATACTGTATACATTTTTAAACAAACAAACAAGTCATCCAAGTGTTTTTACAAAGCCTCAGCATGTTATTATCTCGTTAAAGGGTTCACGAACATTTACAAAAGTTTTATAACAAAGCAGTTTGAATCCCTGTGATTTGTTAACCCTGACTTTACTGCTCTGTTGTTTGGGATCCCAGAAATCCCATTATTGCATAGGTAAAATTCATTCAGTCATTCATTTACTGTCTTGCCCACTTAATCCTGAACAGGGCCACAGAAGAGCCAGCGGCACAGGGCACAAGGCACGAACATCCCCAGACAGGGCTCCAATCCATTGCAGGGCACACATATCAGCACACTCATACACACAGAGACACTTTAGAGATACCAGTTAACCCAACACATGTCTTTTGACTGTAGGAGGAAACCGGAGTACCCGGAGTAAACCCACAGACACAGGGAGGACATGCAGACTCCACACAGAAAGAGGTCGCTCCACCTGGGATTGAACCCAGGACCTTCTTGCTGTGAGGCGACAGTGCTACCCAAGAGCCGCCCCTGCATGGGGAAAATAGTTCAAAAATTAATTAGTTTATAAGTTGAATAAATGAGATAAAAAATTAACCATTTTCTCTAAAAGTTTTTCATTCTAATATAATTATATACCAAAGATTTCAAAACTTTAGTACACTAAATTTCAGAGGATTTTTCACTCACTTAAAAAACAAACAAACAAACAAAACTGGGGTTGCATATTTCAGAATGTAAATAGTTTTTTTTCATTTGATGTAATTTCCGGCATCAACAGCTATTCACAACAGAATTAATGTAACTTCGATACTGGTCAGACACATTCCTACTGGGCCAATTTAGAGCGGCCAATTAACCGCACACCTTGGGGAGGAATGTGGGAGGAAACCGAAGTACCCGAAGTAAACCCACAGGGACACGGGGAGGACCCAGCCCGCTCCACCTGGGATTGAATCCAGGACCTTCTTGGTGTGCTACCCACCTGCCACCGTGCCGCCCCTGCATGAGTAAAATAAATCAATAAATTTATTACTTTATTAGTGAAATAAATGAGAAACAATTTACCATTTTTTCTAAAAGTTTTTCATTTTAAAATAATTATACACCAAAGATTTCAAAACTCACATGACACAGGGAGGACAAGCAAACTCCAAACGGGCGGAGTCCAAAGTCGAAATTGAACTGGAAATTTCTGGAGCTGTGACCTCACGGTTATTAGGGCAAACTTTGGAATATCTGAAATTTGCTGTCAGTTGAGCTATATTTAACCCTATGTGGATTTCTTTTCTTTACTAAAACACCTTCTCATTTACAAAAATAACAACATAGTTTGGAACTTTTGCATAAGATAATACACTGGTAATCCAAAACATCACAACCATATTTAGGTAGGAGGTAGGACGTGTAAACTAATGTCCACAAACTTGGGTCACACCAGATACTGAAAGCAAAGGCTCACATACTTTTGCCACTCACTAATATGTAATATTGGATGATTTTCCTCAATAAATAAATGACCACGTATAATATTTTTGTCTCATTTGTTTAACTCTTTATCTACTTTTAGGACTTGTGTGAAAATCTGATGATGTTTTAGATCATATTTATGCAGAAATATGCCACTGTAGATGTATGTAGATGTACATATCTGACCATCCACGAGATGCAACCAAAACAGGGCTCATCAGACAATTTCTTTAAACACATTATACCTACTGTGAAGCATGGGGGTGGGACCATTGCATCATGGGAGTCCTTTTCTTTAGCAGGGACTGGCAAACTGGTCAGAACTGAAAAAAAAAGCCAAGTAGATCCACTTAGATGTCCTTAAGTGGCCTTAACAGAAAATCTGTGGATTGAGTCATCACAAAATCTGACTGACCTTGAAACAATGCTGCAAAAAAAAGAAGTGGACAAATGTTCCCCAATCTTGGTGCACAAAGCTTGTAGAGACAACAAAACTGAAGGCGATATTAAAGCAAAACATGGCTCTACAAAGTATTTAATCAGTGGACTGAAAATCTTTCCAACAGTGTATAAAATTGGTATTGATTTTCAGAACTGTTGCTTTCTTTCTTGTTACTTGAATGTTGTACGGACAAATGGGTAAATAAAGTGTAAATAAAGCTGGAAAAGGATTTTTAATGGCGTTTGATTTTAGGTTGTAAGACACAAAAAAGTGAGTACTTCAAAGGGGTACAATGATTTTTCTATAAGCCCCAGCAAGGGATGAGCTTACATTCTATACAGATAATTCCTTTAACATTTACGTCAGAAGGGAAACAGAAAAATCTGACAGCGTCAAAAATACAGGCATGTGCCACATAATATCCGATCGATCCAAAAAAGCTTTTCATTCTTTCATTTTCTTATCTGCACAAACCTAGTCAGGGTCGCGGGAAAGTCGGTAGCCAGCCGGCAACACTGGGTGCAAAGCAGGAACCACCCTAGAAATTCATTTTCATCCTTTGGATTCACTTACAAACCTTTTCACCCTGTTCCCCCTCTGAAAAAGTGGTTTCTTGGCCACTACCCTTTCAAAAAGACCATTCCTAATCAAGCTTCTTCAGACTGTAGAAGGCTCAACTTGGCATCCCTACGAAACCCCCAGATGATCATATTGCTCAAGTCTATGGGCAGGTCAGACAAAATACTTGCCAGTGGGACTGTGGTAGCCTAGTGGGTAAGGTACAGGACTATAGACCACAAGGTCGAGGGTTCGAATCCCACCTCTGCCAAGCTGCCACTGTTGGGTCCTTGAGCAAGGCCCTTAACCCACAAGGCCTTTGGATTGTAAGACTGTATCAACTGTAAGTCGCTCTGGATAAGGGCGTCTGCTAAATGCTGTAAATGTAGACTACAGAAGCGTTTTTTTCTGATTACTTTCAGTTTTTTAAGACTGCATACAAATTCTTGTATTTTCTGGTTCTATTCTAATAAAGAGACTGAGAAATAATTATACAGATTCATTATACCATTGCTAAAACTTAGACTTTTGCACTGTACTGTATATAATATAGTGTTCGGACAATGTCAAGAGCCACAGAATGTAGCCGTTAAGTGGTGCATACCTGTACTTCATGGCAACCGATAGCACTGAAAAATGTGTGTATTGACAATTAAGTTACTGGACTATTGACTATTGGGTTAAAAGTTCAAACTTCAGCACTGCCAAGTAGGCCCTTAAGAGCAGGACTCTTAACCTGCAGCTTCTTAGATTGTATCAGGTGTTGTATTTTAATAAAAGTCTGTGCCAAAGAACAAAATGTACATGTTAACAATCTGGTAACCTAAACGGATAACTACTGCTATTTCAGCAGCAGATCTGCTTCATAATATCCACACTGGTGCTAATACAAGCTTTATAGAAATGGATATAAAATGTACCCAGCACCTTAGTTAAAACTTTACAGTATTTGGTCACTGAAATTTGACCAGAGGAAACATCTGCACAGATGTGAGAGCCAGAAAGGTGAAGCAGAATTTCTTAGGTTGGTCCAGTAAACTCAGAAACCTCCAGTTCTGCATCTGACTTCATGCAGCATTCAAAATCGGCTCATACTGCTGTGCATGGGTTCGGAGCTCATCCTGAACTCCTGTTCCACTTGGATTTGCGACGTCCAAGCAGAAGGTAAACACTCTCCCCCTGCCTTTATGCTCCATTAGTCCAGAGTAATGTTGACCGATGCGAGAGCGTCCACGGCCCAGCTCGGATACGGCTCACCGGAGGAGAACATCCTCTTCATGAAGCTGCGCACGAACTCAGGAAATCGTTGCTCGATGATGCTCTGACGCACCGAACGCATCAGAGTCAGCTGCTCGAAAAAACACACAGGAGGTCGTTTAGACAGCAATGCAACGGATATACCGGCTCATGAATACACAAATGTATCCTGTTCACTTTAGTGCAGACACCCTAAAACACTGGGACTCATCAAGTTTGTGTGCAGAAGTTTGGATACCTTTACTGATGAGCCACTGGAGTTGTCTGCAAGGTCTTTAAATCAAAATAATTGCCAAAATGCACATCTAGCTTTAACCTAACTAGTGCTCAGATGGCACAGAGACAGGGGAGAGACCCTACAGTGGTGCTTGAGAGTTTGTGAACCCTTTTTCACACAAGTCCTAAAAGTAAATAAAGAGAACCCAGTTAAACAAATGAAACAAAAATATTATACTTGGTCATTTATTTATTGAGGAAAATGATCCAATATTACATATTAGTGAGTGGCAAAAGTATGTGACCCTTTGCTTTCAGTATCTGGTGTGCAGCAATGTTCTTTTTAGAGAGCAGTGGCTTTTTCCTTGTAACCCTGCCATGCACACCATTGTTGTTCAGTGTTCTTCTGATGGTGGACTCATAAACATTAACATTAGCCAATGTGAGAGAGGCCTTCAGTTGCTTAGAAAGTTACCCTGGGTGTCCTTTGTGACCTTGCAAACTATTACACACCTTGCTCTTGGAGTGATCTTTGTTGGTCGGCCACTCCTGGGGAGGGTAACAATGGTCTTGAATTTCCTCCATTTGTACACAATCTGTCTGACTGTGGATTGGTGGAGTCCAAACTCTTTAGAGATGGTTTTGTAACCTTTTCCAGCCTGATGAGCATCAACAACTCTTTTTCTGAGCTCCTCAGAAATCTCCTTTGTTTGTGCCATGATACACTTCCACAAACATGTGTTATTGAAGAGCAGACTTTGATAGATCCCTATTCCTTTAAATAAAAACAGGGTGCCCACTCACACCTGATTGTCATCCCATTGATTGAAAAACACCTGACTCCAATTCCACCTTCAAATTAATTGCTAATCGAAGAGGTTCACATACTTTTGCCACTCATTAATATTGGATATTTTTTTTTTAGGTCATATTTATGCATAAATATAGAAAAACTCTAAAGGGTTCACAAACTTTCAAGCACCACTGTATGTCTTAGGGGAGAGAGGGCAGGGTGAAGGGATCATCCTGGTACTTTAACAGGGAGTGCCCTTACATGAACTTCATAAATCCGATGACTGCGGAAAGTCAGCTTTTGTTACGTGTAAAGTAATCAGGTAATGGGAAACCTCTGGGTTTACATGAATAATCAGACTTCTACTTTGCAACCAGCCCAATAATCTCAGAAAAATTTGATGTAAAATGTCAAACTTTAACTAGCTGTGGTAGCCTAGTGCTTAAGGTACTGGACAATGGACCAAAAGGTCCAGGGGTTCAAATCCCACCTCTGCCAAGCTGCCCTGTTGGGTCCTTGAGCAAGGCCCTTAGCCCACAATTGCTTGGATTGTAAGACTGTATCAATTGTAAAGCGCTCTGGATAAGTGTGTCTGATAAATGCTGTAAATGTAAATGTAGATCTGTATTTCCTAAAGGAACAACAACACCAGTGCTTGAAATGTGGCAAACAGAAAGAATATGGCACATCCCAGGTGGTTGCTATGGTGTTGCTAGGAGGTTGCTAAGTCATTGCTAGGTGGTTGCTAAGGTATCTCAAGTGATTTCTAAGGTGTTGCTGTGTTGTCCCAGGTGGTTGCTATAGTATTGCAATGGGGTTGCTATAGTGTCCCAAGTGGCTGCTATAGTGTCGCTAGGTGGTTGCTATGGTGTCCCAATAGTCTCATGGAGTCTCTGTGGTGATATCATCAATTTCAGTTACAGTTTGAATTTTGTCAGTTAGGATTTGAATCTCAACATTTCACCAGTGCATTACTATGGGAGATTTAAATTTTTTAAACTTAAATCTATTAAAAACGATAAATCAGATCGACTCCAAAAGTCATAGCGCACCCCCACAGAGCGATTATCTACGTACCAGCGTTTGAACCGTGTCTGTACGATAAGCGGTTCGAGACGTATTAATCGCAGGAATGTGTGGAAGAAGAACCGCCAATATTTATAAGTAGTAGTATGAGGGATAACAATGTAGAGTGCGTTTCAAGCCCTGTAGAATAATTAAACAATAAAATTCTTCATTGCATAATATCATTAAACACTTCAAGGAATCTGGAAGAATTTCAGTGTGTAAAGGGCATGAGCACAAGCCTCAACTGAAGTGGCATGATCTTCGATCCCTCAGTCTGCACCGCATCAAGAACCGTCATTCATCAACAGCGAATAGAACCAAATGGGCAAGAGATTATTTTAGCAAACCTTTACCCAGCACTACGATATAGAGTTGCATTCACAAATGCCACTTAAAACGTTACTGTGCGAAAAAAGCACCAATGGGATAACTTTTGTTTTGGTTTTTCACTTTCAGTACATTACTCAATAAATTACATCAGATATTCAACACTATTATAAAATAAGCCTTGCGTTAACGATTTGGCCCAGGTGTAGGTTAACGTAAGTGTTTTAAGCATGTTTATGGCAGGTTATGCCATCATATATACAGTATATATTAAACTCCTTAGTTAAGGATACTTTCAGCTTATGATGCTTATTTCAGAACGTAACATCATCCATTGGGGACCACCAGTACACTTTAGAAACAAGCACCAAGAACCTGCAACTTTATAGAAAAAATTTTATAGAAAAATAATCCCAAAATGGCTTAGAATGCGTGGACCTGGCAACTAGACGCTTCTGGGTCAGCTAGCCATTCTATCTGGTAATCTGCAATCATGTGCAGACTGAGAAAATGGACTGAAATCAGAGTAAGGAATCCGATTACTGAGGTATTTCTTAGAACGAAATACGATTTCTGAATCTGACTTCTAAGTAATCAGTTTCTTAGGTTGGAAAGAAATTGGGGGTTAATGGTCTTGCTCAACTACCCAACAGTGGACAGTGGAGGGATTTGAACACTAGACCTTCTGCTCCATAGCCCAGTACCTTAACCACTAGGCTACCACAGTCCCTATGTATATCCCAAGTACAAGTATATCAAGTACATGTAAACACACTCAGTGAAATCAACTAGAACTCACTGTATACAGTATCGCTCATAAATCTGTCTGAGAAAGGAAAACGAGCAGAGACGCAGCAAGGAAGATAGAATTTCAGCAATTTTCTTTAATGAGTGTTTTGGGCAGTACCTGGTAGGAGATGTTGTGGATGGTGATGTGGTGCATGGCAGCAGTGTCGATCTTGAAGAGTGCATGCAGATAGGCCCGAGTGTGCCTGCAGAATAAAGGTAAATAATCATTAGAACGGTTATAATAGCACAGTGGTGACCCGGGTTCGAGCATCACGCAGGCACGTCTGAGAGAGGTCAGGTAAGACGAAGGTGGGGAAGTCTGCAATCACAGCGGTGTAACAGCAAGCCCTAGCTCACACAGTTCACACTCAAATGTAGCCGATCTGCTCCTACAGGCCAGCGCAGGACGAACCACCACCCTACATGTGACAGCGATGTTGCACGGGAACAAAACTTTAGACTTCACTGCAGTTTCCCACCATGAATAAGCAATCTCGGCCAGGTATGAACATGCATTCCTGCTGTATATCAGTAAATACGTTTATTATCCCAGAGCTTTCCATTCCAAAGCTCCATGGCACTTTAAACCAATCTTGATTAGGATAATAGCGAGTCTCAGCGCTGCAGGGCTGCATGTTAAAATACAGCCTACAACTATGTGTTTAATTACAGGTCCCAGACACCCATTATAGCATGAATATCAGGTATTAGTGCGTCTTGTTTGAAAGAAGAAAAAAAAAAAAAGATCCAAACTGTGCATACGACTGCAGTGGCTCAGTTTTCTTACATGAGTTGTTTGGTGCTACAGAGCGCCATTGCATTCAGACACATTGAAAAGAACAAAGACGTTAAGGATAGCAGTTAATAGCCCTAAAGTTAACTGTGCTGCCTCTGGTCTTCTCCATGGTGCGTGTACATTGGTACCTCGGTTTTCGACCACTTCGGAACTCATCGAATTCGATTTTCGATGCTTTTTGACTAGAAATAAAATGCATCGGTTCTCCGCGCATTTGCTTAAACTTGTACGAGTCGTTTCAGTCGAAACTCGATTCACGATTCATGACTCTGTACACAGTGATTCAGATTCACAATAACCTTGCTCAGTGAAGTTCTCCACTATTTGTATCGTGTTTTTTTTTATTTTTGCATCTACAGTCTAAGTCTAAGTGCAAATGGGTCCCCATGGATACTGAAAAGGTTAGTTTATAAGAGCCAACCGAAAGCAAAACAGGAATTGAATGCTCCAAGAGCCCTGAGTGTTTTGCTTTTACTTTTCACTTTCAATCCATTACTCATTAAATGACATGAGATTTTTCAACACTTTATTATAAAATAAGCTTTGTGTTAATGATTTTGGCCAACTGTAGGGTTAATGAAAGCGTTTTTAAAAAAAATCATAGTATCATACCAAAGTATCCCTTTCCATATCTTCAATATGATACAATATAGACCCGCTCTAAAACACTCGTTAAGCTCCTCAGTTCATGATACATTTAACTTGTGATGGATTTGTTGAACATATCCCCATCATAAAATCAGGAGCTCCTGTACAATACAACTCCATTAACCTTTATAATGCCTCATACAGTGTGGATTTTCTGGGGGTCTGGAACGGATGAATTTAATTAACATTATTCTGTATGGGAAAATTTACTTGGTACTCGTTTTCAGTTCTCGACAAGCCTTCTGGAACAAATCAATGACGAGAACCTAGTGGTCTGGACTGTGGTAGCCTAGCGGTTAAGGTACTGGACTATGGAACAAAAGGTCCAGGGTTCAAATCCCACCTCTGCCAAGCTGCCACTGTTGGGTCCTTGAGCAAGACCCTTAACCCACAATTGCTTGGATTGTGAGATTGTACCAATTGTAAGTCGCTCTGGATAAGGGCGTCTGCTAAATGCTGTAAATGAGAACCGAGGTACCACTGAAAAAGGTTTAATGCAAAAATGGTTACTTTCACTTTTGGCCACATTTGTTCCCCATTTCAGCAGTAGAGAGATCTTGGCCAGTAGTCATTGAGAGACGTTTAGTGATCCTAGGTCACTGCTTTAGTACATTAACCCATGTTAAGCGTTTTACTTATAATAGGTTTAAATGGGAAGAAAAAGAACGTAGCTTAACGTAAAAATGATTAATTGTGTACTTGAAATACAAAAAAAAAGATATTCTTCATACCTACATCATAAATACAACTTGTTACCATTTTGGAATCGGTAAGCAGAAACAGAAACTATAAAACCCAATTGATACCCAACCCTAGAGATCACCATAAACTCTTGTACATACCTCCTGCAGGTAGCACACTTGCACTCAGGGTCTATAGGCTGGAAATCCTTGGCGTACTGTTTCTGTTTGATCTGCAGGGAACCCCAGGGAACCAGAGCCGAGCCAAATCTCTGAAACAAAGCTGAGACTTATAACGAGTTTCAAATGCACTAGATATTTCCATACAAGTAAGAGTTCATTATCTGAACAGTACAGATATAGTACACGTATGTATAAACTGTAACTTCACTATGCTGCACTAGAACGTGCACACAGAACATCTGTTAGACGTACAGCTGTGCGAGTGGGGAAGACGCAGTCGAACATGTCACAGCCCAGGGCGACACACACCACCAGGTCCACTGCGTAGCTGCAACACACAGAACCACAATCTGATTCACACAGTGCTGGATGTTGCATCTGGACAACTAACAACTGTACAGACAACAAATCCCACCTAAACCAAGCCATCATTGATGGGCTCTTGAACAAGACCCTTAACCCTCAGCTGCTCGTCTTAACTGTAAGTCATTTTGAATAAAGATATCTTTTAAATGCTGCATATTTTAATTTAATACCCATGAATTAGAATTATGGTGACACAGACTTGCATTTAATTGCCAGTATTTGTGGACTTTGGTAGGACTGTGGGCTTGTCAGGATTGTGATAGTCTAGCGGCTAATTTACCAGACTATGGACCAGAAGGTCCATGGTTCAAATCCCACCTCAACCAAGCTGCCACTGTTGGGTCCTTGAGCAAGATCCTTAACCCACAATTGCTTGGATTGTAAGGTTGTATCAATTGTAAGTATATCTGGATAAGGGTGTCTGCTACATGTGTAGTCAATCTATCTTTGACACAGTGTTTATTTTAGGAATGGTTCAACACAAAATTGACAAATTCCCCTTACTTCTAATTTGATTGACGAGACAAGCAATGTTTGGTGTTGACTGGTGCTTCTTTAATTTGCACCTGAGCTATGAGGCTAAAGTAGCTACCAGGCAATCTATCCTACCAAAAACCTTTTTTCTGTAAATACATGCCATGTATGACCTGGTATAGCTACAAAATGACATATTTAAGCAGATAGCCTGTAATCTTAGCTTGAAACTATCAATCCAAAATCAGAAGAAGTCGGGACGGTGTGGAAATAGCTGAAAACAGAAAGGAAAAAAAAGCAACAAAAATGCAGTGTTTCCTACATTGGCTTCCATTTCATTGCAGACAGTATGAACCCAAAATATTTCATGTTCTGTCTGGTCAACTTATTTCATTTGTTATTACACATCCATTCCTGCATTTCAGGCCTGCAACACATTCCAATAAAAGTTGGGATAGTAATGCATTTACCACTTTGTAATGTTGACATTCCTTCTCACAACAATAAAAAGAGATTTTGGCAGCAACGTTACCAAGCAATGGAGGGTTTCAGGTGTTATTTTGTCCCATTCTTCCTGCAAACACATCTTAAGGTGTGTAACACTATGGGGTTTGTGGAAACGTCCATCCCAGATGTCTTTGAGCCCAGAGAAGTCAACACCAGTTATGGTTAAAATAAGGCTTCCTTTTTTGCACAGTAAAGTTTTAAGTGGCATTTGTGAATGTACTGCTGTATTGTAGTGCTTGATAAAGTAATCCCTAGCCCGTTTGGTTCCATCAGCTGTTGATTATTGCCGGTTCTTGATGCAGTGCCGTCTGAGGAATCAGAGATCACAGGTCTTCAGTTTAGGCTTGTGCCCTCACTGAAAGCCCACCAGATTCCTCCAATAATTTTATGATATTATGCACTGTAGCAGAAGAAATGTGTAAATCCCTTCAAATTTGTTTGAGGAACAGTTCAATAAGTTTCTCACGCATTTGTTGACATACTCTGCCCATCTTTACTTCCTTTCATGGACTCAGCCTTTCATGGATACTGCTTTTGTACCAAAACAACTATACCAAGATGATTATAAGCCTAAGCATTTTAATCTGTATTTCCAAGTGAGCATCGGGTACCAGGCTAAACAAAGACAAATTCAAATAGTCAATTTGTATCTAGAGAAGACAGCCAATTTATAAACAAGCAATAGACCAAAAATCAACCTGGGCTAATAGTTTTAGACATGTAATGCAGCAATAGTAAAGAGCCAAATGTAGACCCTAAAACAAGAGGAAGAATCTTTCCGAGATGGTTAATGAAGAAATGTTGAGAGAAACCAGACTCAAATGTGGAACTGTACTGTTACTAAGTTACTAAAAGCTCTTGTATGAGCCAGTATAAAGCAAATCATGCAGTATTGGGTATAAATAATGTTTTACAGTGGTTATTGCAGCTGTGCAGATTACTTTTCGATTTCTTTCCACCTGCTTCATCGAGAGCTTTCCCTCATCTTCCAGCATGCTGGAAAATATCTGTGGCTTGGCAAGTGACCAGCACGTGGAGAAATCTCATCACTAAAGCATTTACAGTATACAAAAACTCATAAGATAAACGGATAATGCTTAAACAGCTCTGGAAATGGGTTTGCGATTGGTAATTCGGACTGGAGGTTGTTATTCCTGCCAAGCAAGAGCTACATCTGACGACGAATAAACCTTTCAATAAAAATTGATTAAACAGGTAGAATCAGATGTAGGTTCAGCAGGAACAGAAACCCACTGTGACACTAACCTTTTATTTTAAAAGGACATGGGAACGCATTTACAGACAAGATTTTGGCTGAGATGGACTTTCATTATTTGATAGCTGTTAGTCTTGTAGAACCAGTAGAGCACAACCATAAAACAACAGATACCAGGCATGAGTTGGTTGATCAACTACAGTACTGTGCAAAAAAACAACAACTGCCACCACTAGATTAGTTGTTTTAGCAATGTTAATAATAAGCCTACATAATTATTTCTCAGTCTCTTTATAAGAACACAACCAGAAAATACAGGAAGTGTGTATGTTCTATTAAAAAAAAAAAACTTAAAAAAAACAAACAAAAAAAACATATCTAAAAACAGCTTCTATAGGTTACAGTGGTAAGTATTTAGTGTGAAAGCAGCAGCAACTGGCAGCTTCACTAGGATGTCAAGTTGATCCTTCTACAGTTTGAAGAAGCTTGATCAGGAATGGTCTTTTTGGAAGGGTAGCAGCCAAGAAACCACTTTTTCAGAGGGGGAAGAAAGTGAAAATGCTAAGATATGCTAAAGCTCACAAAGATAGAAATGAAGATCAGTGAAAACGTACCACTGCCTGGCTAAAAAAGTAACCATTTGGATTTAACTAACCAAATAGTTAAAGTTAAAAAAGAGCCTCCCATCGAGATAATTACTGCATTGGTGATGATGTTTCAGCTTCAACAAGTTCTTTAAGCCTAACTGATGCAGTGAGTAGCTTCTCATTTGTTTAACAACCATGTGGAAAGACACATCCTGTGGTCTTGGAGAAGATGTTCCTCTGTTTCAGAAGGGTCAGATTGTGAAAGAGTGGTTCAGGGAGCATGAGCCATCATTATCACACATGGATTGTCCACCACAGAGTCCAGAGCTGAACCCCATTGAGAATCTTTGGGATGTGCTGGAGGAGACTTTGTGCAGTGGAACAAATCTCCCATCATCAATACAAGATCTTGGGGAAAATTAATGCAACTCTGGACAGAAATAAATGTTTTTTTTTGTTCAGGCAGTGTATATGGAGTGACGAATATACATATGGTCATTAGAGCATTGCTAAAACAACAAATCTAATGGTGGTCTATGGCTTTTACACACTACTGTACATGTGCCAAGAGTGGCAAGAGTGAATTATTTTGAACCATTCCTTTAAAACAGGCACTGCCATAAGTACCAGCTTCACTACCAGCTGTGCTTACTGCTCTCTCACCCCTAAGCAAGCAGGGTACTTGATCTATACCAGAGTCGTACTCACAACCTCTGGCACAAAAACCAGCTATAAATAAATACTATATAGTCAAAAAAGCAATAATTACATCCAAGAACATGGATTTCAGTATGGAGTTTGTCCCTGCTTTGCTGCTATAAAGGTCTTCATATTTCTGAGAAGCTTTCTAATACATTTTGGAACATGACTGTAAGGCCATGCACTGATATTGGACAATAAACCCCTGGCTCACACTTGTTATTCCAATTTTTCTTAACCCTCTTTAAAATAACTGCCATCTTTAAGCTTGGGGTCCATTTGAACGAAGCAAATTAAACCTTATGATTAAATTGAGTGAACATACATGCATGTAATAACCTGATAGCTGCAGAAAAATCAGATTTTGAAGATTAGATAACCGGAAAACTCCGGGTTTACGTGACCCAAGAAATGAACAGATTTCTACTTCGCAACCAGTCAATAATCTAACCGAAGGATGTACCGTAAACTTCTAATGTATTATTTTATTATTATTACTTTATTCAAAGTATTCATTTCCTCAAGAATATAATGCATTTCAGAGTCTCCCAAAAAAGTGTTCGGTAGACATTTTTCAGGTGATGTGTTTAATATTAGGGTTGCCAGATCCTGCAGGTGCTGGGCATCTGAGCAGCAGCTGGGCATCTGGGCAAGAGCCAGCTGACTGAGCTGAGAAGCAGCACCAATGGACTAACCATTATTCAATAAATTAGGTTTTACACAGCACCATTTAGGTTTCATAAACCAAGGAGTACAACATGCGTGCTGGATACTGAAACCATATCATCATGTTTATTGATTGTTTACTTAGGGATCGCCATTTAATTAGGAAAAATCATTAAAAGTGAAGCAGTGATGTCAATTGCTTAATTCAGAACTTTAAATACTGAAGGGGCCAAATTGACCACATAGATTATAGGAGGGGTAAAGATGTCTGATGGACTTAAGATCATGGCTCTGTGCAACCCAGCCAAGTTCCCCAATGAAATTGGCAGACCATTTCTTCATAGACTGTTGGAGGTGGAAAACTAGGAAAGTGTCATATTGAGGGTCACTGAGGTGACAACACATTCTCCTCCCACTGTTTATCTATTGATATTTTATGGCTGTATGCTTGATATTATGAACCAGTTAGCAGTGAGTGTAACTGAAAACCACAGATCCTTAAGGAGCAGAAGCGGTGTCCACAAACGTTTGGCCATACAATGCAGAATGGAGTATGAAGGTGTGTCTTACCCGACTCCCATGAGGTAGCGCGGCTTTCCTTTTGGCAGGTGGTCTGTGCTTAGGGTTACCATCTTCCAAAAGTCATTCTTCTCCTCTCCTCCACTCAGACCGCCAATGGCGAAACCAGGTACATCCCTTTTAGTCATTTCTGTGTGAAGAAACAAACAAAATGCACAATGAACCAGATAAACACAAAATACATTTAGGAACATGAAAAGCTTGGATTTTAAAAGTAGCCCCCACTATACACCTAGAGAAGCACCGATCCTAGTTTTTCTCTTCTAATACCGATTCTGATACCTGAACTATATCAATACCAAGTACAGGTCCAAACACGAGGCTGTGACTTAAGAAAGAGTAATGAAACTAAAAATAAGAAAATTTGTAACAATTAAGTTTTACAGTACATTGTTTGAACTGAGGATTAAAATGAGGAATACTTATTACTCATTTTCATACTCAACCAAATTATTCCAAATCGACTATAACTATTTAAATTATATGAAATTGATGATAACACGAAAAAAAAGTCTGAAAAACAGCTTCTATAGGCTATAGTGGTAAATTTTTAGTGTGACCTCCCCTTACACTGAAGCAACAGCAGTATGTGGCAGCTTCATAAGGATGAAGAAGCTTGATCAGGAATGGTCTTTTTGGAAGGGAAGTAGCCAAGAAACCACGAAAAAGCTACACAAAGACTGGAATGAAGATCAGTGAAAAAGTATTATGGAGTGACGATATGTTACATATGGTCATTAGAGCATTGCTAAAACAAAAAATCTAATGGTGATCTATGGCTTTTGCACACTACTGTACATGTGGCAAGAGTGAATTATTTTGAACCAATCCTTTAACATAGGCACTGCCATGAGTACCAGCTTCACTACCAACTGTGCTTACTGCTATCTCATATTTATTTTCTATTCATAACACAAAAGTATTAAAGGTTTTGGCTCACTAATCTGACACAGCAACCTCACAGAGAAGGGCTACCTACACAGGGCTTTTATTCTGACACACCACAACATAGAGAAACAACATTTGCTAACTTAATTTCCTTAAACAAAGACATTTGCCTGTAAGGTGAGCATTCAATTCTTACATGGATGAGCTTTCTGATCTGTTAATAAAATCTTGTTTTTTTTTTTTAATGTTTTTCACATTTTGGAATATTGCATCGGTATGAAAAGTGTAATCGGACATGTCTGACTGATATCCAATTCATTCAGTAAGATTAATATTTGTGCCAAATCCGATCCGAAGTATGGTATCGGTGCATTAATATACACAACATGCAAAAACCAATCGTGACCAACGCACTACGTTAGCAGCTCATTATAAACAGGCAAGTGAAATGCTATACTCTCACCATCCAAACAGGCCTTGCGTAGTGCCGCATCGAGACCACCCTGGATGATGGCAAACAGGTTCTGGCGATGTGGGTTTTTATTAGCAGCTATGCACCGGTCCAGCCAGCGGACCGACCGATGCATGGCTTCCTCCACCCTCGGCCCTGTGACTGTGCTACTGACCACATCATCCAGCTGCATCATGATGTCTGAACCTGAAAATGTAGCAAAAAGAGCCAATCAACCAATTATATCTGCCTGTGAATAGGTACGCAACACCACAGGTATGGACGTTTACGCATTACGTTGTGATATGACATCACCATAGTCATATAGTCTTTTTATGCTTCTATAAGGTGAATATAAAGGGTATTTTCACAAGAAAACTGTGTGCAAACGATACATTAATTTTAGATTTTAGACCTCTCAAACAAACAGCCATAACTCCAAAAATATTTAACCAATCACTTTTCACTTTGAAAAGTTTGTGTGGGAGAGGACCCCGTGCTGATCGCTACAATATAAAACTGTGTGGATTGAAGAAAAATTGTCAGAGTTATGACAGTTTAAAAACACATGAAACTTTAGAAAAAGCCTAATCGGAATTTCTCAAATAAATATGGGACCCTATGGGTGAAATTTCGGTACATAGTCCCAAACAAATTGTCATAACTCAAAACATGTTGTGTTAAATGATGAAATATTTTGATGATTTATGAAGGGGAAGTATCTCTACCATTTACAGTTTAAAAGGAGATTTTAAAGGAGGTGAAGGTATCAGGATTTTAAAGAAGTTTGTTCAGTGAAAAAGTGAATTAACCGATTCTCACTGAGACCTAGAGTTTCACACTCTAGCTTATCCCATAGTGAATGAATGTACTGAAATTTAAAGAGTGGTAGAAAATGAACAAAGAGTGCAATCTGTTGCAATTTTGAGGTGACGGGTCTCGGTGTGCCCAGGGTCGACCAAGCTGAATTTCGTGTTTTTAGCTTGAAAATTGAACAAATTACGGCAGTTAAAAAAAAATCATCCCATTCATGTGAATGGGAAAAATCTTAGCTGCTCCCTTAGCTGTATACAACCACACTTCTCGCAAACATGCCGGACGTTTTGGTGTTTGTCCCATGTCGATATCTCGAAAACTGTAGGAGGAGATGCGCACAGAAAATCGGGTGGAATAATAAAAATAATAATAATAATAATAATAATAATCATTAAGAAGAATTAGTACACTTAATAAGTATACTGCGCTGGCTACACACAACCAAGAGGGAATGAGTCCACTTAAAAAAAACACTAATTATTTCCAGAACAGGCAATACAATATCACCTTTTTAACACTAATTGGTAAATCCAGCCTGGCGCTATTAGTAAGAAGTCCCAGCGGTCAAATTACCTTTCCATTTTATGGCCCTTGTTGGCAGAGAAATCTGGGACGCCTAAAAGTGTCCGTGCACAACACAGACTGTAATTTTGTTCCAACTCATGCACATAGTCAATGCAAAGTAACCAGTATTCATGATAAGAAAACGTAAACAAAACATCAAAATTATGACATTAATATTTATGGAAATACAACACACATGATAACCCTTTACCAATTTGACCAGCTGTTAACGGCTGCAAAGTCTATTTTATTTCCTATCATAATTTGTTATAATTGTCAAGACCTCAGTCATTCAAGCAAACAGACGTTGAGCAGATGGTCATTAAACTGCCCTCACAGCATTCTTTTTCCTTCAAACACGACGACTTGAGTTTTTACCAAAAAGTTCTATTTTTGGTTGCCACAATGATATTCCTCCCAATCCCTCTTCTGGATCATCCATATGATCCTCGGGCGGGCTGGACATGTACTGGCTTAAGCAGGGGGACACGCCTGGCACTGCAGGATCGGAAGCCCTCTTGGCGTAGTGTGTTACTGATGGTAGCCTTGTTACTTTGGTCCCAGCTCTCTGCAGGTCATTCATCAGGTCCCTCTGTGGTAGTTCTGGGATTTTTTTGCTCACCGTTCTCATGATCATTTTTGACATAACGGGATGAGATCTTGCGTGGAGCCCCAGATCGAGGGAGATTATCATGGTCCTTGTATGTCGTTTCCATTTTCTTACAATTGCTCCCACAATTGATTTTATTCCCACACCAACACGCTTGCCTATTGTAGATTCACTCTCCCAGCCTGGTGGCAGGTCTACAATTTTCTTCCTGGTGTCCTTTGACAGCTCTTTGGTCTTGGCCATGGTTGAGTTTGGAGTCTGACTGTTTGAGGCTGTGGACAGGTGTCTTTTATAACAGATAACGAGATCAAACAGTTGCCATTATATACAGTAATGAGTGGAGGACAGAAGAGCTTTCTTAAAGTAGTTGTTACAGGTCTGTGAGAGCCAGAAATCTTGCTTGCTTGTGGGTGACCAAATACTTATTTTCCACCATGATTTACAATTAAAATTATTTAAAAATCCTACAATGTGATTTTCCTGGATTTTGTTTTTCCTCATTTTTGTCTCTAATAGTTTGAAGTGTACCTTTGATGAAAATTACAGTCCTCTCTCATCTTTCTACGTAGGAGAAGTTGCACAATCAATGGCTGACTAAATACTTTTTTTTGCCCCACTGTATAGTCAAATCTTTGTGGAGACCTGATTCCAAAACATCAAAACCAAGACATTAAATAGAGTAGGTCCATAGTTAGGTAGTTTGCTGCCTCCAGCCTTCTGAGAAAGATTTAAATTAGAGGAATTATTTCGCTGAACTAGCTAGATCACTGAGGGTGATAAGGTCTGGCTGGTAGCTAGAGTTCCAGTCCAAATGTGCTAGGTGGGGCTGATGGAGTCTACAGTAAACCCTTGCATTATAGAGCTGTCTTACTGCAAACAATCATGAAGGTTCTTCCCTGTTCCAGCATGACATCATCACAATGGTGGAGGCACAACATTCTCTGAAATGTCACTGTGCACTGTAGCTAAGGGGAGCAGTAGTGTTTGCTTTCATATCCACATTAGCACCTATGGCAACATTCAAGGCATCCATTTGGTATATTAGCAGTCATGTGTTTTTCAACCTTTGATATAACAATATTTCAGTATCAATGTCAGCTAGCTAGGAAATTAATTTTACTCCGAATAATCTAAAACAGTTCCAGATACTGACGCGCTGATACACAAATGCTTGGCCAGAGCTGGAATTTTGAACACAAATGTGTTTATTTGCAGTTTTGTTTGTGTTAATGATACCTCAGCAGTGATTACAGATTGCTTGTCTAATTCTTCGGGAGATCGTGAAATGATTTCTCGTGGCCAACGATTTCACTGTTGATATGATGCTGCTCAAACTGAACGTGACTGCAATAACCAACGGAAACATTTTCACAAATCATTTGACAGATGCTGTAATCCAGAGCAACTTACAAAATGTGACATTACTTGAAGGAGCCATAATGCAAGAACTCGATGAGCTATAAGTATTCATTACCAGTCAGACCAGAAACGAATGCTATTCAGCTTGAGAATATGGTGACCCAGTGATTTAAGGTACTGGAGTGGACCAGAAGGTCCAGGGTTCAAATCCCACCTCTCAAAAACTGTCACTATTGGGTCCTTGAGCAAAGCCCTTAACCCGCAATTGCTAGAACTGTAAGACTGTATCAGTTATACGTTGCTCTTGATAAGTGTGTCTGCTAAATGACTAAATGGAAATGGAAGTATTGTTTGAAGAGTTGCATTTTCAGACCTCTGAGAAGGGAATCGATATTTATTGTTTGTTTTTGTATTGTTCGATATATGTTTGTAACATGTTTCGCAAAGTTCGAAACCACTAGCGACCAACAGTGGCCAACAACAGGCCAACTTCAGTGTTTGAGTTGAAGGCAACTGGACCTCTTGGTTCTTGAAGACGTTTCACCTCTCATCCGTAATGTATCTAATTCCGATAGGGAGTCCCAGGTATTTAACCCTGGGGGGCTGGGCTGTCAACTTGGGGGGTGGTCCTAAGCATCACTGACTCACCCTGTTAACATGTGACCCGCTGGGATCACAGGGACCAAAGTGTGACCCATTAGTGTTGCCCCACCCTGTCATCATGCCGTTATGATCTCACAGGTTGAATGGGGGTTAAACTGCCTAGGAAGGGATCTCAAGACTGCTTTGAAGGTGGCAAAATCGGTGTTGTAAACGACCCCCTCTATTCAGTGACAGCTGTTCTAATCGGGCATAGATGGCCTGCTTAATTCCTCTTTCAAACCATCTGCCTTTGTGAAGAAGACCCCTTCCACCCGTATCCCTTCTCCTTTAAATGAAGTCCTATCCTGGTGAGCTAGCTCTTCCATATTGTGCCATGCAAAATAAATAGACCATCGGGTCAAGCGTTGCACCGGGAATGCCCCCCCAACTCAAAATACATTCCCGTGGCTATGAAGCCCACCACGATCTGGAGAACTGAAAACCTACACAGACATGTCTGCTGGCCAGATGTGTGCAACTGCTTCAGAAAGACTCGAATAACTAGGATAAAAAAAACAACCAAGGATTTGAATTTGAATGTTTTTTTCCCCCTAAATTAAAGCAATTTAAATGGGGGGGACGTATTGGGGGAAACAGAAGGACGAAGAGTTAGGGAGCGGAGGAGAGCAATAGAATCAGGGCGCCCGAATCATTGAAGGGCGGCAGGGCGATGGGGAGAAACTCAATATGGGAGAGAGGAGATAGGCAAAGGAGTAGAGGGGCGGTAAGTGAAGATAAGGCAGGAGAATGAAAGGTAGCGGAGAGCAGAGATAAAAATTAAAGAGGGGCGAATAAGCGATAGAGACGTTAGTAACAGGAGGAGAAAAAAAGGATAAAGACGAAGGCGGGGAGCAGGCCTCGCCTCCCTCTTTCCCCAAATGGAAAACTATTGGGCTATATCCTGTGTATCCCATTTTTCCAGTTTGTACAGAGTAATATGAGCTTTATGGGAGAAACCTAGGAGTAAAACAATAGTAATGTGATTTACCTTTTACAGGAAGTAGTGTGTAAAGTTACAAGTTTACATTTTGAAAGAAGTAATTAGTCATTTTGTAACAGATTACGTTGTTTTTTTTTTTAGTAACGACCTCCAGCACTGTTGATTCCTGGTTAAGCGATGCCTTCTCAGCACCAAACCCAAACTCGTCCTTCACGCTGACGGATGATGAAGCATTATCTATCATACAGCTCCAGAGACCAATGGTGGCTTGTTTTACACCACTCCAGCCAACACTTTGCATTGCACAAAATGATTGTAGGCTTTTGTGCAGCTGCTCTGCTGATTGAAAACCAAATCCAGAGGTAGTCTGGAACAGAGCGTAGCAATAGAAGGCAGTGAGCTTGTACTGGACCCATTTCACAGTTGAGGCGTTATTGCTGCCAGACATTTCCACTGTACAATAACAGCACTTAGAGCTGACTTGGGTATGTCTTCCAGGGCAAAAATCCGACAACGTGGCATCCTGTGAAAGAGCCTGCTGACAGTTATGGAGCTCCTGAGTGTGACTCATCGTTCTGTCTGTGTTTGTCTACGGCTTTCATGTGTGCATGTTTGCTTTTATGCACCTGTTAGAAATGGCTGCAATGGCTTTTAAGCTCGAGCGTTCAGTCCTACCGAGGCTGTTCTGTATAGCGATGGACTGCTCAGGTGTGAGCAGGATTTCCTTGCCGTCGTACGGCGAGCGGAACAGAACTCCCTCCTCTTTCACCTCTGACAGCTCCACCAGAGAGACCATCTGAAAACCTCCACTGTCCTGAAAGGAGAATAAACCAATACCTTTAGATCCCTGCTAAGAAGAACTGAAACATGGCTTCATTTTTGATTTTTATACTTCACACTATGGATAATATTCAGGTTGTACTTTAGGCAGAGTCCAGCAACATGGGGTTAATGTATATTTTCACATGTTTATACGTTATGATCCATCTGAACAAGTAAAAATAAATCTGCTTCAATTTCAGAGAGAAACTGCCACTAAATGAAACAGAATTAAACAAAACTACTTATTAACCATTCCGCTGGCTCCCTCCATCCCTGTCCTGCTCTCTGATGCGTTTCCCTAATAACAAATTCTTCTGTTCTTCTATTGATCCTGTTCTTTAAATAAAACAGGTGCCCACTCACACCTGATTCTCATTTCACCTTCAAATTAACTGCTAATCCTAGAGGTTCACATACTTTTGCCACTCACTAATATTTAATATTGGATCACTTTCTTCAAGAAATAAATGACCAGGTATAATATTTTTGTCTCATTTGTTTAACTGGGTTCTCTTTATCTACTTTTAGGAGCTGTGTGAAAATCTGATGATGTTTTCAGTCATATTTATGCAGAAATACAGGAAATTCTAAAGGGTTCACAAACTTTCAAGCACCACTGTATATGTTATGGTCTTATATGTTTTATATTCTCTATTTTATTAAACTCTTTATAATATTGTATTATTTTTCATGTATCATAGTCTATACATTATTATATTTTATTTATATTATATTTACTTTAAATATATTGTCTTTTAATTTTTCTATTTAGCTTCTGTCTAATTACTGTCCATTACTATAAATGTATTAATTAGGTAACTTGGTATAATTCTTACATATATCATCTAGGCCACCCAAGAAGGTTGGGTCCCTTTTCAAGCCTTGGGTCCACCCAAGAGTTCTTCCTCTTTGTTCAGTTAGGGTTTTGGTTCTAGATTTTTGTAAAACTGTTTTGAGTCGATGCTCCGCTGTAAAAGGCGCTACAGAAATAAATTTGACTCAGATTTCTCACAGTACTGGGATCATTGGGTAATGATCTTACCGTCAGAAGGTTTCTCTTCCAGTTCATGAAACCATGCAGGCCATTGGCTCTCTCGATTAGCTCAGGACCCTGTAACATACAGGTATAATAGAAAACAGCATGACAAACACTACAGGCAAATGTTCATGACAGTCTCTCAGCTGTTATTAGGGCTGTCAAAATGGACGACTTATGTTTCAACATGAATATCAACCTACGGAAGGAACATGAACAAGCAAATAAGAAGCCTGAGGCTTCAAACAGAAGACGACTCTATCCATATAGTGACCAGGAGTCAAAACTGGCTTGATGTTTGTATCAGGGCCAAGAATGGCCTAAAAGATGGGACGGTATTTGATACGATTTAATGTATTCAAAGCCTGTCATGTAACTCACTGGTGCCATCACTCAGACGCCAAAGCAGGCAAAGGTGGACTCTGCGGCACAGTGCTAGTACATTCCTTTACTGACATCTCATCCAGGGCAGCTTTTTTGTCCGATTTTGCTGCTAGAGTTCAGTGAAGCGTTTATTTCAGCTCTAATCTGTTGTTCTGGCAACTGACGATTTCTTATTCTACTGACTCCAACAGGCTTATCATCTGCAGCAGAGGCAGCATGTGGGCTTCCTATCCCAGGCAGATCTTCATCAGTGAGCCGGTATCACTGAAGCGTTTGATGGTTTAGGCCACTGCATTGTTGAAACTTTCAGAACTCCTGCCCTTTTCCTAA
Source organism: Ancistrus triradiatus (assembly GCA_025084515.1). Classification (NCBI taxonomy): domain Eukaryota; kingdom Metazoa; phylum Chordata; class Actinopteri; order Siluriformes; family Loricariidae; genus Ancistrus; species Ancistrus triradiatus. Next base: position 73,849 of record JAJAGP010003406.1, read on the forward strand.
AGGACTGGCCTTCATACTTGAAATAGTTACGAACTGCTGGTTCTCTCTGCTCAGTTCAGGTTTTTCCCCACCATATTACTGATGACTAAAACACACCAAGAAATTTCTTCCAAGTAGGTACCTTTGACATCCACTCTACCTGGTTACAATGTAAATTATACGATAACCTCAAGTGGTAAGACTAAGAAAGAAGATTTTAGAATAATATATAGTACTATAGTACTAATATTAGTTATATTACACGTATAATAGTAGACTTGTACTACATACTATAATATTATACTACAGGTAGTCCCTTGTTTGCGATGGATGACGAATCCATCGTAAATTGAATGCTTCGTAAAGCAAGGAGTTTAATATATAACATGTGTGTGTGTGTGTGTGTGTGTGTGTGTAAATATATATATATATATATATCATAGCCTTAAACATGCTTAAACACTTACATGAAACTATAGTTGAGTAATGTCATTCAATAAAGCTTATTTTATAAAAAAGGATTGAATATCTCAGGTAATTTATTGAATAATGTATTGAAAGTGTAAAACAAAAACAAATTATTGTCACGACCACGGTTTTTCCTCATTACACTTCCCAGCTCGCCATGTACTGCAGATTTCCTCATTTAACACTGCAGAGTGCAGGAGGGTATCGTACTGTGTATCGCTTACTTGGGGAAAAATAAAATTCAGAATACAGTGTGTATTCCCATCAAAAAGTCTAATCATCATAAAATGGGGACTATTTGTATATGATATATAGAGTACCCCTGCAATCACTCGCACACAAATCCTTTGTTTTGGATAAACATCTAGCATGGACAACTTATATTTATGTAAGAAACAAATTACTGTTATTTTAACATTAACTGCAGTTAAATAGAGGAAATGTGGAGATAGGTCCCATTTGGGTTGGATCACTATA
>JAJAGP010003407.1:0-28231 GCA_025084515.1 Ancistrus triradiatus
AGCTAGGAAAATCACTTTTTTTGGCTGGAGTCCTCACTCTTTCTTCTTACATTTATGTCTCTGTGTTTCGATATACTGTGAGGGCAATCACAGGACAGAAAAAGAATGATTTTAGATGGAAGTCCAGTTGATGTCAGTTATCGGTAACACGTTACTTTTGATGCAGAAACATCATGAACTCATGAAGAAGGGATGCTTTTTAGATTCATGTTCTACCTTTAATTACAACATGAATTCATATATTGCTCCCGCATGTAGGCATGCATGGTCATTTTATACATAGTCATGATGACTTATGATCTATTACGTGTATGAATTAATGATTACTCTAAATGAATTAATGCTATGTGTCCTTATAGGTACCTTTATGGTCAAGAGATACCCATTATCCTATATCACTGATAGATGGGTCATGACAGCTCTAGTTTGTTGGACTACTGACATTGGAGTTCCTCTAATGGATGCATTTATACATAGTAGCTCATGAATAATACATTAATGTTAAGATAAACAACACTGTCGATAAAAAAGATGGACAGCAAACCTTCTGCAACATAAAACTGAGCTTAGAAAACAGAGGCTAGTAACAAGACTCAACAAAGCTGGGGACATCTTGTATGATTCACCTGCTGATGGCGGAAATTGGATCAGATCTAAGGAAGAGATAGTCATCAGGGACAATAAGAAGAGAAGCACCCTATATTGTGGTGACTGTGGTGGCTTAGCGGTTAAGGTACTGGACTCTGGGTAGGAAGGTCCATGGTATGGGTATACCAGTTGTAAGCCACTCTTTTGCTAAATGATTAAATGTAAATGTAATGATTTTTCTGTACTGTGGTTACTGTCAGTGTTTACTGGACTATGGACCAAAAGGTCCAGGGATCAATCCCACCTCTGTCAAGCTGCCACTGTTAGGTCCTTGATCAAAGCCGAGAACCCACAGTTGCTTGGATTGTAATTCTGTATCAGTTGTAAATTGCTCTGGATAATAGTGTATGATAAATGACTAAATGTAAAATGTAGATTTTAGAACTCATTATATATTTAATACCCCTAGATGTTAATCTATTAGTTTAGCTAACAGCTTTGGCAATTTATATGGGTATCCCGATCAAAACACTTTGCCCAAGATTTAAAAATGGAAACCTTTCTCTTCAGTCTCTTAGCAGCAGGAGGGGTGGCGTGTTCTTGCCGCCACATCCTGACTTGGTAAGGAAATAAGCACAGGGGTCACAACAGATGGCTTCCCACCTATTGCCTCATCCTTTTGGATGAAAAAGGACCATTTTCCCGCAGTGCCATTGCACGGTTCCTTTCCTTTTCACGTGGGTGGACATTTACACCAATGTTTTCGCTCATGTAGAATATTGATAGGTGAATACACATCAAATATTTTGTGAAAGTCCATCTATCTAAATGTTTCTAAGATGTAGACTGAGGTGACTTAAAAACTAGCTTAGTATTTCAGATCCAAAATTATATGTATCCCTTAGCCTGTTAGCTAGTTATTTAGCCATCTTGAAAAAAGCCAGCATGTATGCTACCAAATTTCAGCCAGCCCTCTTCAATACTTTAGAATTGTTTGAACAGCAGGGCAGTCTGTTATAGGTGTTAGCCTAAGGTTATTCATTAATGGGCAAGCAAGGATTCTCAGCAAATGATAAAAACCAAATTTGATTGCTTTAACTGCTGAATGATAAAATGCTGCTTCTTTAGAGGACTGGCTTGTTTTATGCTGCAAGTGTTTTGTTTCTGTGTTTCAGAGCATTAAATCTCTGACTATGTTTCGTCTCTTATCTGGCAATTGGATAGTTTTTAATCCAGTTTACAGAGACACAAACTTCTTCTTCTCCTTCTTCTTCTTCTTCTTCTTCTTCTTCTTCTTTCGGTTTCTCCCTTTATCAGGGGTCACCACAGCGAGTTAAACGTTTCCACCTCACCCTGTCCTCCACATCCTCTACTCTACCACAACCAAATAACTCCTCTTTGGTCTTCCTCTCCGTCTCTTGCCTGGCAGCTCCATCTCCAACACTCCTACCAATATATCCACTATCCCTCCTCTGCACATGTCCAAACCATCTCAGTCTTCCCTCTCGAATTTTGTCTCCCAATTTTCCAACCTGTGCTGTCCCTCTGATGATCTCATTCCTAATCCTGTCCACCCTAGACACTCCTAAAGAGAACCTCAACATCTTAAGTTCTGCCACCTCCAGCTCTGCTTCCTGTCTCTACAGAGACACAAACAACAATACAAAATTTAGAAACGATTTTCCTGAAAAGAATCGATCTCTTGAACAGAATGTGCTCAGAACAAGGTGGTCTCGGACAAGTAATACTGAGTTACAAATAAGATAACCTGTGCTCTTTGACTGTGGTCAGAATAGCACCAGATATACAATAGCTGAACAGCTAGAAACCATTCTGAGAGAAAATCTGCCAGCGGCTGAATTGGTTAGCCTTGCAGTGAATGACAGTCTAGACATTAATGATGTCCCAATTTTTGATATGTGCGAAATCCCCAGACAGACAGACAGTTTAAAATATGGGAATTATTTAGAAATTAGGCTGTTTTATCATATTTTAATCAAACTTATTTATGAATTATTTACAGGCGTTTTGGTGTCCCCAATGTCAATAATGCCACTTTGAATCTGCCTTCGTGTGATATGGCTCTGAAGTTGCTCGAGTCTTTGCACCACGGCACTAGTGGAAGTAGGATAGTGCAATTTGTCATTCTTTCCCTAGTCAGCTGTAAGAATGATGCATTATTAAAATACACCTTCCAGACCATCATGCATGTAATGCTGCTTTCCACAGATTAAATGGTTATATAGACCATTTGGTAAGTCTGGTGGGATGAGTCAGGGCATTAATAAAGTACATACCTCCTGTGAGATTTACTGCTGTACTGGTCTCGTTTTAATGAAAATGCACAGTATTCATGCATTCTGTAACATCATGTTGACCATTTGTGGCAGTGGCATCATAATTCTGACCCTGATAATGACCTTTCCATAGGCCGACATAAGCCGTTCTTCCCACACACAGACACACATTACAATACTTTGTGTGCATCCTGAATGACTCACTCATGATGACTGAGTGAAGGCCAGGATCAGGAACTTTACCACTCTCCTCTTGATTGCCCAAACAAAGTTCCCTTAGCCAACCCTAAAACAGAAGAAGTTGATACAGTATGGAAAATGCATATAAAAAAGCATACAATGTTTTTTACATTTACTTTGACTTTATTGCATACAGTATGAACCTGAGATAGTTCATGTTTTTTTCTGGTCAACTTCATTTCATTTGTTAATAATCATCCAGTCCTGCATTTCAGGACTGCAATATATCTTTAAAAAAAAGTTGGGACCGCATAATTTAGAGCTAGTAATGAATTTAAAATATAAGTAATGATGTGAGTTCAAACAGGTGATGTCAACAGGTGCTTATAATCATGATTTGGTACAAAAGCAGCATCCAGGAAAGGTCTTTGAGGAGTAAAGATGGCCAGAGGATCTCCAGCTTATCAAGAAATGGGTGGGAAAAGTATTGAAATGTTTAAAAACAATGTTTCTTAAAGAAAGACTGGAAGGGATTCGCATATTTCTCTACAGTGCATAATATCATTAAACGATTCAAGGAATCTGGAGGAATTTCAATCTGTAAAGGCCAAGGGTTCAAGCTCTGTCGTGGTATGAGGTTGGGTCAATGCCGGCCATTTACACTGAGATTTTAGAGCAACATAAGATGCCTTCTGGATGACATCTTTTCCAGGGATGTCTGTGCATTTTTCATCCAGACAATAGAAAACAAGCCAAATCAGAAAGTTAGGACTGAAATATGTAAATCCCTCCCAGTCTATCTTTGAGGAACATCTGACATTACCTGAACTTTTTTTGGAATGTGTTCCAGGCCTGGAATGCAGGAATGGATGTTTATTGGCAAATGAACTGAAGTTGACCAGAAAAACTATCTTGGGTTCATTTTGTCTGCAATGAAATAAAAGTTGATGGAAATGTAAAGAAGACTGTAAGTTTTTTAAATTTGTATTTTCCATACTGTTCCAACTTTTTCAGACTTGGGGGTTGTACTTTCTGCTGGTTGCTTATTAATTAACAAGCACTCCTGCTATGAAACACTAGAACAGATGATGTACTGCATATGAAACAAATATGTGCCTGTTTGTACATGCAAAATAAAACCGACAAGCTGATCAAAGCTGGGATGTAACGTTGGTGGTTTTGCACGTTCCTGTTTTATCTTGGAATGCTGAGTTTTCCAGGAAGTAGGTGAACATGGAAAGAATTGGAGGAAGTGGAGAACTGGCCTTATCTAGTAGTGTAAGGGGACGATGGAAGGAAAACATTGTAAAACTGTTTACACAACTGTATTTGGGTTTCAGGGATACAGAATTTTGACCTGTGATTCCATTTCCTATTGCTATAATTGTTGCACTCACATGTATGACAGTAACGTTGTTTTCTTTCCAATAAGGCCATTGGATCAAAACTTGGTTCCATATGTCATTTATTTCATAATGATCAATTCCCCTTCATTAAAAACAGCACTAATCCTATCAGATAAGGCTTCCACTAGTGTCAAGGTTGGGTTCCTGTCAGTCTGAGCTCACTCTTTCATTAAGTGGGTGTTTGGTTAAGCTAAGGTTTCTGCGTGTCTGTTTCAGCATTATACCTGCAGTTCTTAACAATCCCACAAGCTTTTCAATAGGGCTGAGTTTCAGAGACTTTGCTGACAAGTCCTAATGTTCCAAATTCAAAAATGTTTTCCACCTAACACTATTTCAGTTGATGCTGCTGTTCACACATGTACACGTCTCAGAATCTGGCCAATAACTGATTCATTCAGTTTTGGTGCTGCATTCATCAGATTGGCATTTGTGGGTTTTTTGCTGAACAGAATTGTGCTGCAGTTGGAGGTAATTGCAGCTTTTTCTGTCTGGGAGGTTTATAAGGCATGCCAGCTCCATAGTTGTGTGTATAATGGGACAGGATGCATGATCAGCTTTTTTGCAGTGTGTTCTGTCCATATACAGTGGGGCAAAAAAGTATTTTTAAGTCAGCCACTGATTGTGCAAGTTCTCTTACTTAGAAAGATGAGAGAGGTCTGTAATTTTCATCATAGCTACACTTCAACTATGAGAGACACAATGAGAAAAAAATCCAGGAAATCACATTTGTAGGATTTTTAAAGAATCTTTAATTGTAAATCATGGTGAAAAATAAGTATTTGGTCACCCACAAACAAGCAAGATTTCTGGCTCTCACAGACCTGTAACTTTCTTCTTTAAGAAGCTCCTCCCCACTCGTTACCTGTATTAATGGCACCCGTTTGACCTCGTTATCTGTATAAAAGACACCTGTCCACAGCCTCAAACGTTCAGACTCCAAACTCAAACCATGGCCAAGAACCAAAGAGCTGTCGAAGGACAACAGGAGGGAACATTGTAGACCTGCAACCAGGCTGGGGAAGAGTGAATCTACAATAGGCAAGCAGGTTGGTGTGAATAAATCAACTGTGGGAGCAACTGTAAGAAAATGGAAGACATACAAGACCATTGATAATCTCCCCTTGATCTGGGGCTCCATGCAAGATCTCATCCCGTGGGGTCAAAATGATCATGAGAACGGTGAGCAAAAATCCCAGAACTACACGGAGGGACCTGATGAATGACCTGCAGAGAGCTGGGACCAAAGTAACCTGCTTAAGCCTGTACATGTCCAGGCCCATCTGACGTTTGGGGGGGGGGGGGGGAGCATATGGATGATCCAGAAGATCCAAAACATCACTGCTCTAGAGGAGATCTGCATGGAAAATGGGCCCAAAATACCAGCTACAGTGTGTGCCAACCTGGTGAAAACTTACAGGAAACGTTTGACCTCTGTCATTGCCAACAAAGGTTGTGTTACAAAGTATTGAGTTGAACTTTTGTTATTGACCAAATAGTGATTTTCCACCATAATTTACAATTAAATTATTTCTCATTTTTCTCATTTCGTCTCTCATAGTTGAAGTGTACCTATGATGAAAACTACAGACCCCCCTCTCTCATTTTTCCAAGTAGGAGAACTTGCACAATCAGTGGCTGACTAAATACTTTTTTGTCCCACTGTATTGCATAAAAGGGTAGACATTTTATAATCATTATCTCATATATGAGGACAGGTTCTTTGTGTGACAGTGATTATAATTGATGTCCACCACTATACTGGTACAGGATGATGACACAGTGAGTGCATTTACATTGCCACTTAATAACCCTATAACTGCAGAAAATCAGATTTTGTCCGTAATCCGATCAACGAGTATACATACAGTAATTAGATAATGAGAAACCACCCCCAGTTTACCTGTCATACAGTAATTGGATTTCTATTTTGCAACCAGCCATAAATTTCACAGAAATTATTCTTAAAATTTTTAATATTAAATCATTAAATTCTTCAATTTTCTCAAGTATATATTGCATTTCAGCCGTTTTTTGCTGCCTTTAATTCGTGGCTCGTTAATTTGGGGTTGCCAGATCCTTCGATTAATCAAAACGAACTTGGAATAATCCGATATCTGCAGAAATCTACGATCTATGCAGAAAGACTATGATCGATTATTAAGTGCATGTAAACACATTCCAATGAAAAGTGGTTAACAGTGGTTCTCAAAGATTTTCTGCAGCTCATTGTAAATTCATACAAAAACTGCAACTTTCTTATTGAACAAATCACCTTTACAGTGAAATTATTACAAGTGCCATGTCCCTTATGCATCTTAAATTTTTACTGTGTAACAGCATTCATTGGCCAGTTATTCTAAAAAAAGAGATTTCGCTTCTTTGGGATTATTTACACAGACCTGGTGTGGGGATTCCGTCATGGGATCTGGCAACCAATAAACTCAGCACTCGTTAAAAGTCCCTATCAAAACACTTTTGTGGAGACTCTGAAACGCAGTATATACTTGAGAAAAATTGAGAATTTTGTTATACAGTGCTTGAAAAGTTGTGTGAACCCTTTAGAATTGTTTTATATTTCTTTTGAAATATGACCTAAAACATCATCACATTTTCTGGACAAGTGTACAAAAGAAGATAAAGAGAACCCAGCCAAACAAATGAGACAAAAATATTATATTATACCAACCATTCTTTGGTATAGAACTGCTTGTGTGCTTCGGGTCGCTGTCTTGCTTGCTGACCCGACCTTCTCTTGGAGATTCAGTTCATGGACAGATGTCCTGACATTTTTCCTTTAGAATTCTCTGATATCATTCAGAATTCATTTGTTCCATCAATGATGGCAAGCCGTCCTGGTCCAGATGCAGCAAAACAGGCCCAAACCATGATCCTACCACCACCATGTTTCACAGATGGGATAAGGTGGTTCTTATGCTGGAATGCAGTGTTTTTTTCTTTTCTCCAAAACATAATGCTTTTTCTTTTCAACCAAAAAGTTCTATTTTGCGTCTCATCCATCCACAAAACATTCTTCCAGTAGCCTTCTGGCTCGTCCACGTGATCTTTTAGCAAACTACAGGTGGCCAGCAATGTTCTTTTTTGGAAAATGGAAAGCATGCACACCACTATTGTTCCATGTTCTTCTTCTGATGGTGGACTCATGAACATTAACATTACCAATGTGAGAGAGGCCTTCAGTTGCTTTAGAAGTTACCCTGGGGGTCCTTTGTGACCTCGCCAACTATTACAACGCCTTGCTCTTGGAGCGATCTTTGTTGGTCGACCACTTTTGGGGAGGGTAACAATGATCTTGAATTCCTCCATTTGTACACAATCTGTCTGACTGTGGCTCTCATTTGTTCGTACCATGATACACTTCCACAAACTGTGTTGTGAAGAGCAGACTTTGATAGATCCTTGTTCTTTAAATAAAACAGGGGGCCCACTCACCCCTGATTGTAATCCCATTGATTGACAACACCTGACTCTAATTTCACCTGAAAATTAACTGCTAATCCTAGAGGGTCACATACTTTTGCCACTCACTAATATGTAACATTGGATAATTTTCCTCAATAAATAAATGACCAAGTATAATATTTTTGTCTCATTTGTTTAACTGGGTTCTCTTTATCTACTTTTAGGACTTGCGTGAAAATCTGATGATGTTTTAGGTCATATTTATGCAGAAATATAGAAAATTCAAAAGGGTTCACAAACTTTCAAGCAACACTGTATAATATTAAAGTTTGAAGTTACGTGACATATTTCTGTGAGATTACTGGTTGGTTGAAAAGTAATGTAAATGTCAACCTGGAGCTTTCCCAAAATCGGATTTTCAGCAGTTATCGGATTATTAAGTGTAAACGCACTCGCTGTAATGCACTCAGCTGGAGTATAATACTTGCATATTGCTGTATAAACTGTATACAGTATAACATATTTTCTCTAACAATTCTGATTTTTGGTTTTGGTAAACCTTCAGAAAACATTTTGGAAACTCACAGGATAAACTTTGTTCAAGCTCTCACTGAATGCTGAACAATGAACAAGAGGATCACGTGAACTAGAATCATGAGAACCATTCTCAAACTTCCCAAGAGTCACACGTTTGAGGATCATGAGAACTGACCACTGGGTCTTGCACATGCATGTAAAATTGACTTTCTAAACAGCTTTGACAACATCAGAGTTGAGCTGTAATGGGGAAAGCAAAAGCAGATAAGGAATAGCATGTTGTCAGGTCAATGTTTAGATGCTCTTTGAATAAAGAATGTGGAAACCATGTTAGCTTATAAAGACTGAACATAGTCAGGTTTTATGTGTGCTTGCAAACTGACTCACTCAATTAATAAATTAGTAGTTTAAAAAGAACAAATAATTCTTGAATTGTATATTAAATACCACTTTACCCCAACTGTGACAGAAAATAACTACAATATCTTATTTATATACAGCAGTTCATTTAATGTTTTTCATATTTTATCGCGTCTTGTCCTGGTCGGGGTTGCTGTGCATATCTCAGACAACACAGGGCACAGGCATAAGCATGCCTTGAATGGGACTCCATTCAACCACAGGACCTGCAGTGGTTCACTTTTGCAGAACTATGGGATGATCCACCAACTGGCCCCTCCTTCCTCAGACACAGCCATCCTGCCGTATGTCCTGAACTGGTTGGAAGGCACTCCCTGGACTCCAACTCGGGTCATTGCGTGGTTGGACTAGCGTCTAGCGTGGTTAGCTGTCACCACTGAGTTTAGATTTGATTTGAAACTATAATTATTAAACCAAAAGTTCCACCAAAAAAATCATTGCACACACCAGAGCTCTACAGTGTACAGACATGGCTGCATTCAGTTTGGCTCAGGTTTTTACATTACATGAATATGCATCATCACAGTGAGGAGAGCATAATGATTTCATGCTTGCCTTCGGGGCTCACTGGGGGACACTGGCAAAGTGAAAATCTGAAAGTAGGCAGGTTGCCATGTTTGTTGGAAAGCTGAGCAAGCTGAAATCTCCCCTATCCTGGCGTGTGACACCCACTGCCTGATATTATTCTCTGTGTTTCTTCTGTTTTCAGCAGGGAACAAAATGAGATAATTATGATGATTCCATTATGTGTCATTGAGTAATGCTAATGCGATTGTCTTCTCGAGCTCATTTGGACTATTCATAAATGCTATGAAATCACATGCCTACTGTACATTCCTAGATTTCTATTCCATACTAATACATACACATATATTTTTCTACAAGCAAACACAATTAGATTCAAGTCTTCATTTTTGGCTCGAGCACAAGTTTCCATAAAGGAAGAGATGGGGAGATTTATTGTTTTTGTATCAGGAAGGAGGTGAAAGGTAGATGTTGGTGGTCAGGGGGTTTACTGTCAATTCCAGCTGTCATGAATAGCCCTTCTTGGTACTCTTGTTCATGAATCTAATGAGAAATCTGCTCCCAGATAGACTCTTGGTTTATCCATTAGCTTTGAGGGAATAGGAAATTCATAGATTACATGGACTCCCCATTGGATGTCAGCCCAATTGCAGAGACATTTAAGATGAAAAACAGATAAAGAGTTTACTGAACATGAAACATGCAATGGGACAGTACAGTGTACCTTAGACTGAATCATAATCCAAGACCTCCCAGCAGTCTTGGCCAGGTCCAGGATGTGACACGAGTCCATAGAGAAGTACGCACTGAGAGGTGTAGACCTGCTGTTTTCTCTTGTACCATGTCAATAGCAGTTTGCAAAGGAAACTGCTATCATGGGTTCATTAATTGCCTTATCCGCTTATCCTGGTCCAGGTTGCGGGAGAGCCGGTGCCTAGCCAGGAGCATAGGGTGCATGGGAGGAACAACCCTAGACAGGATGCCAATCCATCATAGGGCACATATACACACACTCACACCAATTAACTTAAAATGTCATTGGAATGTGGGAGGAAACCGGAGCACCCAGAGAAAACCCATGCGAACATGGCAAGAACAGTTGACAGTGCTACCCACTGTACCAACATGCTGCCATGCACCACCGTGCCGCTGTTCCGCCATTATTATGGAGAAAATAACAGCTTATTTCCAAACTTTAAAGCTGTGATGCCTGGATGCTTCCATGCAAATTAGTGCCTCATGTACTTTAGCCTCTCTCAGACAGTCCACTGGACTGGAGGTAGAACCCTGGCAATGAAAAATACTGATTCTGCAGGAAGGAAGAAGGCTGAGTGAGGATTTTTAAAAGGTTTCCAAATTTTTTCTCATTGTTTACTTATTGTAAATTCCCAATCACTTCATACTTCTCCTCTATCACTTGACATTTGTCGACCTGGGAGGGGGAGAATAGCACAGGCTTATTCTGAGATCTGAACATTTAGGGTGAGGGGTTTAATAGCGAGGCATTCATAAAAAATGCAGTAAACGAATATGCAATAATTGAAAGCTGCTACTGTCTCATACTCGTTACACATGCATTGCTACAATGATTGACACTTTAATGAGACTTCACGTGGGTTTTCTAATAAATTTAACGTAAAGACGTTAACGTTAGTTGAATATTCCTGTGACTGCTGTTGGTTTCTGCGTGAAGGTGTGACTAATTAACTGCCCAGGTATCTTATTACTGATACTTTTTAGCAAAATATTATTCATTTCCACAGTTACAGTTCCAGCACAAAATGACACGCTGATGTTACCTTTTCATGCAAGTCAGAGCTGGTATACATACGTGGTATGGAGTTACAATCCTAAGTGTCCCGTGAACAACTGATGGGGACACTGATGGATCCTTGCATTACGCAAATATAATGAGTGGAATATATACAATATATGACATTTCAGTGTTGCTTTTATTTCATTTCATGTTTTTTTCTGGTCAATTTCATTTAATTTGTTAATAAACAAAAAATTATGGTCTTTAGTAGACACTCTTATCCAGAGCGAATTACAATCAATACAAACTTACAAACATGGTTTAAGGGCCCAACGGTGGCAGCTCCCTCCTGTATTCCCGCTTAAATCATGTATCACCAGACAGAAATGGTTTGACATTGTGTGCGCAATGCATTGCGGGCAACGTAGTGTCCGGCTGAGAATAGTTAACATACTGGCTAGTTAATAACATACTGGCTTCCGCACGACGTTACCCGTGATGAATTGCAGCAGAGCGGGGTAGCCATAGCAACGCCGCGTACACAATTGCAGTGTCATGAGCAAATGTCTACAATGAGCAGTTTTCAAAGAACGTATAGTGATTTCTAGCTTGTTGTAGTGAAAAAATGTATTTATTTTGAATATCTCACGAAAAAAGTAAAATGAACTAACTTTGAACTAGTTCAGAATTAAAATTGTGAACTTTGAACGTGAACTGTTCACTTTGAGCATGTATGAACTGAACTTGAACTAGTTCAGAAAAAGCTGTGAACTGGCACAACACTGCTGGGTATGCTTAACAAAACCCTGGAGTTACCTGGAACCCATGCAGTTTGAAATCATTCCAACAAGACAGACAGGCTACCATCCCTCCCATCCAGAGATAAGAACCATTTTTTTGGCTATGTGGGTAGCAACGGCATTGCTGGGAGTTGAAACAGTGATCCTATGTTGGGGCAAACATTTTGACGTTGTAGCAATCCGAAACTCCCAGACTAAGCCATTTTGCAGGGCTTTGTGTGCATATTTATACATACATTCTTGAATTCAGGCGGATTCAGACAGGTTGGTAGTTATCATGTGGTAAGTAAGCCCAAGCTTGTGCAATTGGCAGTGATTACACTGGGATAAAACATTGGGTAAACCAGCTTGGAGGCATAGAATAAACCCATCCTGGATTGGTCATCATTAGAAATGTCCAGATATCGCTGATGGTTCCAAATATGGTATTTTCATAAAAGTCAATTATTCTGAAGTTGACATTGAGCAAAGAAAACTACAGTGAAGAGTATGAAATTGCCAACAAAGCTAGCTAACAAACAAGGGGTAATTTCAGGTATGGTGACATCTATTTAGCCTTCTGGTTGTTTGTTTTAATTGTTTTATTCAACAACACTTAGGCCTCAGTGGGTATTCAGAACAGGACCAAGGTTACATCAGTACTAGTCAGTCACATTCATACTGGGCCAACTTAGAGCTAGCAGTCAACCTAACGCATGTCTTTGGGATGTTGTAGGAAACTGGAGTACCCAGAGTAAACCCACACGGACACGGGGAAGACATGCAAACTCTACATAGGCAGTTCACAATTGGGATCAAACTGGGGAGCTGTGAGGCAACCAGGCTTGCACCACTTTACTGTCTTTTTAGCCTTGTTGTAACTGTATCATTTGGGTTAAAGAGAGACTGGTGCAAGTACACAACCCAAACTGGAACCAGAACTGGAGCACATACATCTGATGAGGATGAACTCACACACAGAGAAACACACAAAAAGAATCAGAGAATTGTGTTACATCAAGAGGTAGACTGCAAATAAGCATTGCCTGGGCACAGTGATATTTCTTTTGCTAGATTGCTATATGAGTTGACCGAGAAAAATAAGAAAATACTGGGAACTCATTTTATGAGGCTTTATAAAATGGCCAGTCCTGTCCACAGAATATATAGCAGGTCTGAGCACTATGACAGGAATCAGGCACAAGTCAAGTGTGCAAATGAGCAATGTACTTGCAGCCCTGTCTATAAATATCAACTTCAGAGCCCGAGTAGAGCTTGTAATGATACAGGTTAGGTCACCTTGCCTAGAGGCATTATTCATGGAGCGCTCCCAGGACCATCTTAGAACCCAGATCAGTCAATTAAAGAACCTGCAGGCAGCACTGAGCTCTTGCTGAATGTCACAATTAATACCGAGTCTGGTGGTCAGAGCCTTAAGCAAGCCAGTGTGAACAAGTGATAGATACACACACTGTATTTCTTAACTCTCCAAAGGCAAGGCATAATGAAGTGATTATACATCTATCAAGCCAAGATACTGTGTGTCTGAAATGATTAACACTACCCATTATCAGGTAACTCCTAGTCATTCCTGTATCTACAGTATGGCTTTGTTGAACCAAATGCCTGATGCAACTTCAAATAGCGCTCAACTTAAAGGAGGGCAGTGGTATGGTTGTGGCATAACCTATGCTGTAAGCTTGCATATCAATAATGTAAAGTAGCTTGTGCTTGCAGTGCATTTCATATGACACACCGTGTCAAGCTTTAATGGTAATGTGGAAAAAACTCAGCAGGGTCTGACCTGAACACCATCTGCCTTGGCTCAGTTCCAGATGGAATATGTTTCACAAGAGTACTGATTCTTAGTTTTCTTCTAAGAAAAGTACTTGAACTTAATCCAATTCATGGGTGTGCTACGGCTGGTTTGGCAGAACAGGATGCAAGGCGGGAACCACCCCTGGACAGGTTGCCAGTCTGTTGTAGGACACGCCATAATGTCGTCAAGATTTCAGGGCTTTTCCCTGAATTACCATGATTTTTTTATATACTGTCTTCAGACTACTTGACATTGCAATTATAATTTCTGTGATCACTGGCCTTTCTACAAAGAATTGTAGAACATTTGTCGATAAATTCAGAAAAAAATAATACAAACACAATCACTGGATTATGGTTTTTAGTGTGTCACTGCATACACTTTGTAATAGTCAGTTTCACCTGAAATTTTACTTAATTTATTCATTCTCATGCCTGATTCTCATACCTCAGTTACCAGGGCATTGCTGTAACAGGCAGCACAGGGAACCAACCCTGAACATTGTGCCAGTCCATCACATGGCACTAATACTGGGACACTTCGAGATGCCATTTGACCTAATGCCATTCGACCTATTGCCTAAGGAAAACTGAACACCCAGATGAAACCTCCACAGGCATTTACATTTACAGCATTTAGCAGATGCCCTTAGCCAAAGAGACTCACAATTGATACAATCTTACAATCCAAGCAGTTGTGGGTTAAGGGTCTTGCTCAAGGACCCAACAGTGGCAGCTTGGCAGAGGTGGGTCCATAGTCCAGTACCTTATCCGCTAGGCTACCACAGTCCCTACCACAGGCATGGTGAGAACATACAAACTCACCACAGGCATCAGCTTAGCTGGGGTCAGGTGATAGCGTGTACCACTGCCCCTCCATGATGCCCTCCTGAGATTTAAGCTATACGTTAGCTATACTGTACATCCCTACAAATTGGAGTCTCCACATCCACTGTAGGTACTTCTTGAGAAAATAAGCACTGGACTATGTACAGTAGGTTTTTGAACCTGGTTGTGATGGTATTAAGATAAAAGAAGCATTACATGGAAACCCCAGATGTTTTCCATCTACAGTTTTTGTATGGTAGTTCTGGTTATTTGCATTGCAATTGTACTAACGTACATCAAAGCCACAACTCGTTTTTGACTAATTCACAACATTTGTGTTTCAAAAACAATTACCGTCGGTCTCCAGTGCTAAATAAACCACGTTTGGCTGCGTTTTACGACATGTTCGGACCACTCCTAGCTGAAACATGACCATATGTGTATGATTTTGAGGTGCACCCGCCCACTGAACCTCTCTCTCTCTCTCTCTCACTCTCTCACACACACACACACACACACTCTCTCTCTCTCACACACACACAACAGAAACAGACTGGCGTCTGGTACTAAAGGGATGAGCAGACGTTAATGTGTACTTCCAAAACGTGTACAGTTGATCTGCATTTGGATTCGGTTGGATTGCGTGTTTCTGAACTCCGAGAAAGCGGCTGCTATATGAAAAGCACTGGAGCGAATAACACACGGTAAGTGGAACGCAACAGTTTTTCGACCCAAAAAATGACCGATTATGACTTCACATTGTGAGGGTATTGTAACACAAACAAACGTGAATCAGAAGTTTTATTGTGTTGATTTATAGTATTAGGCTTCTTTGCAGGGACGTTGTATTACTTACATGGACCAAATTCGGCAACGTGAAATACACCCGTTTAATTTTTGCTCTTGTTTAATTATATTTGCAAAAGCCGAAACATTTATAATGTCTGCTGTATTGCCGTTAACTGTATCCTCTCGGTTTTCATCTTTTGTGAGTCGACACTGGTGTAAGCAAGTAAAACACGCTAAACTAAGCAGTATCAAGTCCAGGTTACACTATTGACTGCTGAAGTCAGATTCAGAAGTCCTCGTGCTCCAAACGATGTCGGTTTAAAACCGTGCCATTGCATATATCAGCAGTTCATGGCACGCGGACGGTAACAGTATACGCTTTATGGTTCAGTTATTGAAATAAAACTAATTGTACGTTAGTTTTGTCTTTGTAAATGACGCGTTTTTGTTGTTACAAAATCAGTCATTGGCTGTTACTGCCAGAATGTAAATACAAGCACCCCAGTAGTTGAGGTAAAATAGTGCTAGCACCCTAAACGGTCGTTTAGTTTGTCCCTATGGGATATCCTTAAATGTTCAATGTAGAAACTTTACAGCAAATATTCAGTAGAATATTTGTATTTTTTAGAGAGGGTTTTTGGTGATACATGACACTCCAAATGTTACCTAAGATCCTAAAGGCTTGGAAAAAGGTCTCAGCTATCACCCAAATCTGTTAAATCCTTTAGAATGCTGACTTGCAGATAACCTTTATGTCATTTCAGTGATTCTTCCAGTAGAAATGGTTCAACCCTGAACTGTTGCCCACCAACAAATGACTGAGAACCTTCTGAGAAGTGTACTCTTAAGTCATGTGTACGGTTGAATCTTTGGAAGGTGGTGTTGTATGTTTATTACCAAATCGTTGATGGATACTTTGCATTGTTTGTGAATTTCTTTCGGAGGGCAGCTACCAACCCCCTACTCAAACATCTTTGCCTTGAGTTGTGACCTTCATGACTGTTTTTCCAACCCACTGTAAAGGTTCTTACAGTGAACGTGTACTGTTGTCAAACACAAGACTTCAGTTAGTGGCTTATCTTGAACAACAAATGTCCATAGCTTTCCACAGAAAGGAACTCAGGAAAGCAAAGCTCTTGGTTCATAACCCTCATGCTTTATCGTAAGGAAACAGATCCTTGTGTTGTTGATCAAGGACTGATAGCTCACTTACAGTTTCATGCATTAGCAGGGATATAAAAAGGAGTCGATAAGACATTTCAGGGTTATTAATACAAGGGGCGTTAGGGACAGTGATTAAAAAGCTTAATTCGGTTTTGAGAATAAATTTATGTTTCCAGAATAAGGTTGTAATATTTCTGTAATAAGAAAGATGTAATATTTTGTAATAAATTGAGAAGAAAGTCGTGTTGCTTGCAACAAAGGTCACTGGCAGACGTCGCACGGAACAAGAAGAACCAACAGAAAATGAAAGCAGAAAAATGTACAAGGAGCTCCCTTTTGAAATCAGTAGTCAACAGGTTTATCTTACACTATGCATGTCATAAACTACATACCCTCTTGAATGGCACGATGATGTAGCCTTGTAGACAACCACTGTCTGCAAGTTCTCCTTCCACAAAAGAGACAATGACATGCAAGTCCGTTATTATTCTTTCTTCTGAATAAACAGCTTCTTGCACAGCCGTTTCAGTGTACTTATAACAGTCTGGTTCTGATTTGCAGAAGATTTAGTTTTTCTTTGTTGGTAAAACCTGTGCGAAAGTATAACTTTCTTAAATCAACTCTGTCAGTCATTTTTACAGTTAGGCTAAAGTATAACAGTGTCAGCATTTCGACATTATTCTTAACATATGAGTTTATTCTTGAACAATTATGACTTTATTCACAAAATTTTGCAAGCCTATTCTCAAAATCCAATTTATATATATTTTTTAATCATTGGCCCTTGAGCACCATCACAGATCAGGTCAAAACATGTTTTTATTTTTTCTTAAAGAACAGTGTTTTATAGCCTGTTCCTAAGTGTGCTCATCATTTAAGGAAATGAAAGACTTGAAGTAAATCTGTTTCAGAATATTGAGTCTCTCTTGGTATTCATTCCAGGGCTTTAGTTAAGATGTATGGAACTGCTTAAAAGTACCCACTGTGCCAGCCGAGAACTGACTGGCAGGTGAGAGGGGGAGATTTAGAGGCAGTAAGATTACAGAAATGTGTGTGTGTGAGAGGAGAAGAAACGTCTGGCAATTCCCTCAGTCATTAAAAAGATTACCTGCATTTACTCAGAGATGAGGCGAGGTGAGAAAAGCCACTGCCCAGACTGACTTCGTACCACAGACGCCATCAGTTTTGTACATACCCCGGCCTGAACCAATGAGCCTTTGAAGGAAATTAGATAGTATATGACATTGTGTTCGTGTATTGAAAGCAGACAAGGCCAGGTGAAACTTCATGGCTGCCAGGGACTAAACCGTGTTGTGATTGGCAGAAAGGCGAGGGAATTGCAAAGCAAACATGTCTGACAGTCTTATTTGGTAGACGGGGTGTCATGTTCATGTTGGCTCAGAAGAACTTATTCTATTAGTTGTAGCTTAGTTTAATAATTAAAACATTATATTAATCAAATACGATTCTTTTTGCTAAGAATGTGTTCTGAACTTTCAATTTATGTTGAGTAATATAAATGGTGAAGTTTTATATCTAGGCTCAGACTTTTGGCAGGTACAAGCTATTTTTAGGGTACTGTACAGTATGTCAGTTTTTGGCTTGTTGCATGGTGCAGCACCCATGTCTCTTTGGGAATTTCTATAATGGTTGTTTTCCCTTCTTGAAACTTTCACCCTATTAACTAATAATAAGGTTAATAATGAGGTGAATTGGTTTATTTGCTAGAATTTTTTTTGCTGATTTACAACACTGCAAGCATTAGCAGTAGGCAGCTTCAGCAGATCTCTTGTTTGAAATGAATATGCAGCGTTGTGTGACTCTGTACTCTGCTATTATGAGTCTAGATGTGAATGGTGCCTGGCTCGCCACCTTTATAGAAATGGACACTAAAGTCTATGTCAGAGAGAACGTCTTTCTGATGTAATGTGCCTCTCTCTGTAATTTATCCACTAACCCAGTAGACCGGATATTAGACTCACCAAACCCCTAACAGGACAACCAAAACATGCTGAAGAATCGCAGGTATGACCCAACTGTGAAAGATTGGCAGAGATGGGATTTGAACCCTGGACCTTCTGGTCCACAGTCCAGAACCTTAACCGCTAGGCTACCACAGTCTTGAGAGGTGCAGGTGCACAAAAAACTGTCATGCCACACATACCATCACATGGCATCACCTCAGTGTTTTGTGGACATTGTCAAAACGACCTGCTGAAGCGAGTAACATTTACATTTAGCAGACGCCCTTATCCAGAGCGACTAACAATTGGTACAGTCTTACAATCCAAGCAATTGTGGGTTAAGGGTCTTGCTCAAGGACCCAACAGTGGCAGCTTGGCCGAGGTGGGATCTGAACCTTCTGGTCCAGAGCCAAGCACCTTACCCGCTAGGCTACCACAGTCCCTGTGAGACTGGGGAATAGGGAAGAATGGCGAATGAAGTGACTTTGATGTCATGGTGGTAGATGCTAAATGAGCTGGCTTAAGTATGTCAGAAACTGTTGATGGCCTCATCCAGCAGGATAATGTGCCACGTCATAAAGCTCCCAACATCTCAAACTGGGTTCTTTGACATGACAGTGACACTGTACTCAGCCTCCACAGTCACAAGATCTCAATCCAATAGAGCACTTTTGGGATGTGGTGGAATGGGATATTCGCATCATGGATGTGCAGCCGACAAATCTGCAGCAGCTGCGTGATTCTATCATGTCAGTATGGATCAAAATCTTTGAGGAATAGATATGTGTGCATGTCCTGTACCTCATAATGACCTGGAATGTTCAGCTGTATTAAGTGGGTATAATAAGTAATTCAATCAAGATATTTCTCTATCTTGTTTTATGTTTCAATTGAATGTTATAAAATTTCCTCAAAAATGAGTGCTCAAGTCACATTCAGAATAATCAAACGAGCATAAACAAAAGAGAAACAAGAACTTCAAATTCAGCACACCAAAGTGTGCTCCCTTCAGATTGCCCAGGCTTCTCAGTTCCTTACTCGCTTCGGAAATACCTGCTTGCATTGTAAATACAACAGGAAATGTGATGTGTTTGTGTTTGAGAGAGAGAGAGCACACGTAGTGTAAGGAGGGACTGAGCGAATCAATGCGATGGACGGAGCTCTTAAGCAAAATAAGATTTTACCAATCTTAAATAGTATAAAATATGGAAAGTCAATATGTGGTGGCCAATGCTGACATTGTGGCCGGCCACCACACACAAATCAATGTAAGAGAAAGACTGTAAATCACTATGTAGACTTGGCACACACACACCATGTGGTCCTGACAGTTATCCAAACTAACTCACCAATTAGCCACATACGTCCAGCACAATACTTATGTTTTTAAATTCGATAACTATGAAATATTAACAACTGTGACTTTCAGCCAATTAATTACAGTTGTAAACAGCATGAAGACTGTTTTGAAGTCTTTTTCTAATGGGTTACAAGCAGTACTAAATTAATTTGATGTGGCCATGGACGATTTGTTTTTGTTCTTAAATTCTCAGTCTATAATGTAATGTTGACGAACGAATGCAAAATGTGGAACTCGGAAGTGCAGCACCACCCAGACAGGCACATTTCAGAAGCTGTCTCTCAATTCAGGGGCTGCATCCACTCTTCTACACAACAGGAAGAGCAATCAATGTCAAAGCTTGCACCCAACTGGGAAAGGGCAAAATGAATTACAAACTCTCTCGCGACTTTTATAGCCAGGGATTTGTGTCCATATTCAGTCACTCTGAGAACCAGGGCATTCATGCCATGTTGTGCACTTTGGAGTCGAGATACAGGGTCCCGTCTCAAAGATCTAAAGACAGGTTTTTCGTCACAAAACCAAAGTCATGGAATCGCTGTGAGAGAAATAAATCCTGTATAGGAAAAAAAAGATGCGTCAAGATGCATTAATAATCAAATCGCAGCCCATTGAATAGTATTGAATTGTGAGGTGCCCAGTGATTCCCACCCCTACATCATAATAATAACATTTTTTAAACAGCTATTAATTAATATGAGTTACAAATATGATGTGACAAGGCCATGAGTAGTCACATCCACGTTTGGATGCTTTGAAATATTAATGGAATGGTAGTTCAGGGACAGAAGTCGAAATTGATTTGAGCCACCATTTTCAGAGTCTCCAGGGTCCTCACCTGAGGGCTCCCTCTTCAGCTTAGCCACAGGTTTTCAGTAGGCTTTGAAGACTGCATGGTCTGTTATCCATGCCAAAAGCTTGATTCTGAACCAATTTTTTTAAATCTGGGTTTGCATGAACGTTAGGCATTTTTGGATCATTGTACTGTTGGTAGAGCCAGGCCTGACCCAGTTTTAGCTTTTTGGCAGAAACAGGCTGATTGTAATTTAAAATCTCTGAGCAGTTTGAGTCCACGATGACATGGCAGAAAGTTTTGGAAGAAAACCCAACTAGTGGGGATTAGGATCCTTTCTATATAATTATCCTCCTTTTTACACCAAACCCACTCTGCTTGTGTCTTATCCAGTTGCTTATGTGTGTGGTTAGATATACACACAGATCATTTATTGGCATGGTGGAGTCTGGTTGTAACTTTGCAGACTCATAGACCCCTGATCTTTTGTAAAGATGTGTTTCCAGCTGTATTTCTTAAAGACATTTTGCCTCTCTAAACATCCCATTCACTGTGCGTGGTGGCAGACGTTCCTTCTGAAGGCATAATATGTGAGTAAGTATAAATTATCCTAGCAAGTAAAGCTTTTATTACTCATTATTATACTCTAAACTGAGCAGCAGGTAAAACTGTAGCCAGGTTTGTGTCGTGACAAGATCTGAAGCCCAATGCAGCGTCGTAATGTATACAACATGATGAACTATAATCAAAGTGTGTGGTGATTATGGGCCCATGGTGCATATTAAAGGAAAAATATGATATCGTAGTTTGTCTTTGGCGATGAACTCACTAAGCAGAAAGACACATAATTAAACTGAGCACTTTGCATGAGGCTGGCATTAAGAAGAAAACTACAGTGCAGTTGGCACACTGCAATCAAGCTACACTTGGTTTCACAAAATGCTGAATGAAAATGAGCACAATAACGCAAATGCCAATAGCGATAAGTAACTCAGGTATTTAAGAATACAAGCCAAGTAATCTCCTTCCAGCATAACTGATCTGTCCTTTGTTTCTTTCCTCAAACTTTTTGAGTTTGACAATAAAATATTGTGTTTTGCATATTACAGTTCATATCATTTAGTTACTGTTGGTACTGTGGAAGCAAAGTGGTTATCTTACTGGACTATGGACCAAAGGACCATGGTTTAAGCCACAGGACTGCCAAGCTACTCTTGATCGTCCTTTGTAAGATTGCATGACTAGTCATTGCTAGCTGACTAATTGTAATTATACTTATAGCTAGTCAGGATTTATAGTCAAATTGAGCAAAGTCAAACCAAGCCAGACTGATACAGAAGATTAAAAATGTACATATGAACATATTTCTTTAAGAACAGCTTCTTGAAGACAGAAACATTTTTGTGCAGGTTTTTATGGGACTGTAAAGATTTCTTACATGTACAGCATTTAGCAGACACCCTTATCCAGAGCGACTTACAATTGGTACAGTCTTACAATCCAAGCAATTGTGGGTTATGGGCCTTGCTCAAGGACCCAACAGTGGCAGCTTGGGAGAGGTGGGATTTGAACCCTGGACCTTCTGGTCCATAATCCAGTACCTTACTATGGTTCGACAGTAATACTTGAAAGTATTGAAAGAATGAAAGAATTTTCTATATTGCTGCCTGTGACCTAAAACATCAGATTTGCACTAGTCATAAACATAGATAAAGAGAACCTAGTTAAACAAATGAGATTAAAAAAAATTATACTTGGTCATTTATTTATAGTGTGTGACCGGATGACACCCCAGTAAACCTTTTTGGTTTAAATTAGAAGCATTATGTCTGAAAAAAAAAACGTTGCATTCCCACACAAGGATCTTATTCCATCTGTGAAACATTGTGCTGGTAGTATCATGGTTTGGGCCTGTTTTACTGCATCTGGGTAGGGTAGCTTTCCACTGTTGTTAGAACAATGAATTCTGAATTACACCAGGAAATTTTAAAACGGACTGTCACGATGTCTGTCAACACAACTGAAGTGCAAGAGAAAGTAGGTCATGCATAGAGCCTTATGAAATCGAATTAATTTTTTCCCGTTTTATGGATTTTTTTTGTCACCATTTCGATTTCTAGGTGTATAACAGTTGTTATTTAATAAAATAACTACAGTTAAACAAAAAAACAGCAAAATACACCTGGGTATTTAATGAAATCACTGCTATAACATCAAAACTGATATTTAGCACCATCAAAAATGATGTAAATGAAACTTGTAAAAAAACAAATAAGGAAAGGAAAGAAATAATTTGAATTCAACAAACCTAAGGTCTTTTAAGTAATGCCCTTAAATCATTAGGACTCGGTTGTACAAAACACCAAATTTAACACGCAAGTGACTGAGCCGTGTTTAAAACTCTGTACTGAATTTTGAATTAGTGAAAGCCCTGTGCTGTTCATTTACATTTACAGCATTTAGCAGACGCCCTTATCCAGAGCGACTTACAATTGATACAGTCTTACAATCCAAGCAATTGTGGGTTAAGGGCCTTGCCCAAGGACCCAACAGTGGCAGCTTGGCAGAGGTGGGATTTGAACCTTCTGGTCCAGAGTCCAGTACCTTAACCACTAGGCTACCACATGCGTCATGGCTGGATTGTCAAACGTTGTGAATTCCCGTGTTTATATCTGAAGTCTGTGTTTATTCCTCCGTTCTGCGTAAATCATAGGACCCTACATGCAGCAGGACAACAACTCTAAGCACCCAAATCATTCTTCCATTGAGTGGTTAAGGAAGAATAACGTTTTGGAATGGACATGTCAAACTCCTGACTTTAATCCAATAGACATGTTGTGGAATGTACTGAACTGATCAGTTTAAGTCAGGAAAACCACCAATTCCTCCATGCCGATGTGCAGGACTGATCAACAGTTACAAGAAACGTTTCACTGAAGTTTCTGCACAAGATTGCCGCACCGAATATTGTACTATTGTTTTAACTTGTTGTAATATCTGATGATGTTTGAGGTCATTTGTGCACAAGTATAGAAAATTCTGCAGGTTTCAAAATCCTTCAAGCACTTCTGTAATCGTAATATTAGCCAAGGCATAACAATCCATCAAGACATGAGCTTCTCCTAAGTCAGCAGCATCTTTGGTTTCAGTTTCCATGCTGTTGTTATATAAGGTCACACACACACACACTCTCTTCTGTATCTGGGAAATTGCAGTTTAGTTAAAATCTGCAGCAACTTTGTTATCTATTCAGAAAAAACCCAGCTAAGCCGCCTACAGCTTTCATGTTTTAATTTGGGGCACACTTCTTTATCCCCCCTGCTACTGTGGAGCTGCTGTGCTCTGCCCACAAGCATGAAAAGTGGCGCAGGGCTTGATAAGTGCTTCGTTAGAGAGCTTCATTGTGCTGACTCCACCTGCCTGCAGCTCTAATGGTTTCTTCCCAGCCAGCATGAATAGCGACTCAGTAGGGTCCATATCCAGCCTTATAAATGCAGACCAGTGCATTGAAGGAGCTTGCCAGACCCAGCTGTAAAGCTTTGTGTGAGAGCAGTGTGGGGGAGAGTGTAGATAAAGCTCACAGGTGTCTCTGCTTCTGGCTGCTTTCAGATGCAAGTCAGGGAGCTAGGCCATGCTGTGTGTCAGATAATTAGGAGAAATGAAAAGCAGCACCGTGTGTAATAGTCAGACATCACTCGAGTGTAGCCAGGGTCGGCTGTCTTTGTAGTCGGTCACTGTGAATTGTCTAAGGACAAACTGCTGTCCCATCTGCTGTCCCATCTTTATTCATCTGGTGCATGCGCCAGGTTCTTTTTTTGGGACCTCCGCAAGGGAACAGACCTTGAACTGTGATGTGGATGCTACTGCACATATCGTGACTTTGTTGGTTGCCCATTTTTCCCTTTCTGCACAACAGGTAGTGTTCCACGTACATCATTAAATGGTGGCTAGTGGTTAAGGCTCTGGACTACTAGTGGGATGGTGAATTTTGGTTCCACCATGCTGTGCTTGTTAAGCTTAACTTTTACCGTATGAGTTCAATTGCAGGTTACTCCGAATTAGAGCTGCACTGATTCCAGTTGGTCTCTTCTGATGCTGATCCCGATACCTGATCTCTTGATATCGGCCAATACAGAGTACTTATCTTTTAAAAAAGTGTTTATTTATGTTCTTAATTAGTGATAGACTGATTAATCAGGGTGATTAATGCATTTTGAGTTAGCTGATATCTGTGCTCAGGAGGCCGATGTTCAGAAGTAGTGGAGAACATGCTGAGAAACCTTTTGAGATGCTGAGAGAACATTAATTGACAGTGGGGCCATTTATCAGAAGATGAAAACTTTGTTTGTAGTGTTACAACTTGCTGTTCTTAACTGGGAATTGGATTAAAAACAAAAAGATGTCCCTGCCATGTGCACTCTTCTGACATTTATTTATTTTTTGCAAGTATTTATACTTTTTTCCCCTAGAAACAAGATGCTGTTATCTGGTAAAATGTTGCTGTTGAGTGCAAAACGTTAATTTATTTTTTTATTGATAAAACAGTGCGAACAGTGCATTTAAGTCCAGCAATTTTGTGTCCCATTTATTATTTTTTAAATTATTTTTTTTTAATTGAGAAGTCAAAAATCAGCATACAGAATACAACCAACAGTGGAGAGCAAATAAGTTAAAGACTTCCACATTTTCCTAATTTTAAATCATTTTTAAGTAAGGAATTCATCTTTATTGTTTTCGTTGTTACTTAACAAATGCATAAAACAATCTGAAGCTGAATGTAGTATAGCCTGACAGCGAAATAAGTTATTCATAATCCAAATAATCGATTATTCCTTTCAATAATCGACAGATTATTGTCTTCTGTGAAGGCAGATTGTAGCTATATTCCAAGTGTTCACTATCTAAAATCATATGTACCAAGCATATCATTACAAAATGCTTGCTTTATCTGTCTGTATGATTATTCCTTTGTATGTCACAAAAGTGTTCAGATTATTGCATGGGTTTTAAAGGTGTCGGCACCTGTGACCTTTTTTTTTTAACTCTCCTACTTCGTGCTCTTAAGTTAGTGTCAATTGCTGGGACCCATCCTTTCATGTGGACTTGCTTTTCACATCTCCTTCTAAATAGCTCAGTTGTTTCCTGCACACTTCGGAGTCAGTTAAAGTTGAATTCGTATGACACAGATTTGAGTAGGTGTTGAATTTACATGCCGCAGTAACTTGCAAAGCTTGGGGCAACTTATTACCTGCATGTGTCTTACATTTGGAAATGTATTGCTCAGAGCTCAGAGACCTGGTCCTGTCCAGCATGGTTTTCCCAAACCTTTTTGTTCATTTTCACCCTTGTCTGGCGAGCAGAATTATAGGCTGCTCTGTAAAGGATCAGTGTGACAGTTATTCCAAAATAAAGAACCTCAGAAGACCGCTTATCCTTAGGCTGTCTTTGATTGGAAAAGTCTTTTTCTTGAAGGTGCTTTCATACCCAGGCAACCTTCTTTCAAAATACAGTTCAGTTCAGTTCTAACAGTGCAGTTCTAGAAGCCCAAAGCCCACATCATATTTATAATTATTACTTACTAGGGCTATAACCAACATTCAGAACCTCTAATTGATATAATGTTGCCCATGTCATTTATTTATTATTTTAATTAAATTCTGTTAATACTTTCCCTACTGTGTTCGTGTACTGCCCCCTAAAAACATACTACAGTGTGACTCCACCTCATCCAGACAGGGACATGGAAGCAACATGGAAGAGAACTCAAACACCCAGCAGCTTGTACCAAAGAAAGATGCAGCGACTGTCGTTTGGACACATGTTGGCTAGAGAATTAAAAAAAAAAGTAAAACACTGCAGAAAAGGATTCAGGGACCAACAGCAATACCACCAGACTCCGTCAACACTCTGAGCTTTACCAAATAGGAACAGTTCATGGCTCAAAACAAGGAGAGCAACAAGTGCCTTCATAAAGCAGCTGTCAATAACACAAGCATTTCCAAAGCTCCACAATAGGAAAAGGATTAAAGAAGATGGAGAAAAAAAGAACTGGAGCCATTTCACACTGCATCGCAAAGGATATGGCTCCCATGGCTACAGTGGAGCTCAGTGGGCTTTAACACCTCGTTAAAACCCTTAACAGAAGTTACACTGTGCCAGATTCAAGTAATGTTCTACTTTTTACATGGCATGATTTAAAATGATTTATATTTGCAAGAAGTGGAACTTGGTTTGTACATTAAAACTAAAATGCGAGTTTTTTTTTTCCATAAGACGTTTCTTTAAGTGTTGTTGAACCATATATAGTTGATCTGTGTGTTTCTTTTTGGTATCATAATGATATGCACTCTTTCATTAGATAAAACATCCCTGCTTTAACAGTTATATTTCCAGTACAAACCTTGTCAGTGAACTATGAGGTCAAAAAAGGACCAAAACAAAATAATTGTTCTTTAATTGTAAATTGAGGTAAAAGGTTTAATTAATCGTGATACTGATCTGAGGTCATGTCGCCCTGTGGGGCTCCTGACTATTGAAGAACGGAAGGAGTTCAGCCTGTAATATTAGAACTGCAAAGTGCACCTGTTGGGTAAGTGTACTGATAAAATGGCTTGTTAATGCCAAATAACACTGGTTGGCACCACATGCCTGTGACATGGTTTCTGGGGACTGTAGTTCCTGCGGCTGCTGTTGTAGATCGTATGGCACACATCTGCTGCCCTCTGCTGATGGCTGAGGGTGGCCCTGGTGCTCTGACATGTTGTAGCTGAGAGCTTTACTACGTATTGAGTGACTGAACATAATCGTATCTGCAATCTATGAACAGCGCTGAAGTATAAAACGATATTAAATTGTGTGTGAATATTTTATGTAAAAATGTAATTGAGACAAGGTAATCCATGATGCCTTGAAAGGATCTTTTTGAGTCCTTTAATAAATATTAGCGCACATGGGACTGCTGATGTAAAATTATTTCTGATACAGGCAAGATTGTCTGTTAAAGGTTCAGAACGTTGTTTTTTTTTTTGTTTTTCATTTTTGATTAATTGCCCCAACTCAATGCACAATGTCTAAAAATGCCATTGTAATTGCCTTTCTTATCTAAATGTACCTGCAACTGTAGCGATGACTGGAGGAGTAGAACTTTGTATAATCCAACATGTTGTGGTTCTTGTTTTATTCTGTCAGCTCGGTGCCCATTCTTCAGGCTGTCAAAGAGACTTCATGTTTAGATTTCAAAGTATTTGTAGAAGTCCCTTTGTTTCTTTTCCCACTTGTTTACATGAGAAACTGTAGTCAGCGGGATTTTGAAATGGGTCTATGTGAAGAGGACGGGTGCATTGCAAAGCAGAAAAAGACACAATTCACATTGACTGTGAAAACAGATGAGAATTCTCAGTATTTTTAGTGGACCTGTAGGGGATTCAGTCTGGGCTTTGCCACAAAGCTCTGCTTTATTTAGCGGCCTAACCTTTTCAGCGGGTTTAGGATTGTTCTGCATTTCATCAGGAGTTATGCAGTGCTTCTTAGCAATGTAACTCCTTGATCTGGCTCAGCTTTTGAAATGTCTTTGATACTCTTTTATCTCTACTAAATATTTAATAGCA
>JAJAGP010003407.1:28331-74701 GCA_025084515.1 Ancistrus triradiatus
ACTTTTTGGCAGCAAGCACACAAGGTGTGTTTGGCTTAAATAGAAGTGTGATTATACAGCAAAGAACTTAATCCCGACAATTAAGTGTATCCGAGGATGTGTAACGTGGGACTGTTTTTACTCCACATGTCCTGGGAGACTTTTTGGTAGAAATAGTATTATAGACTTTGATGATACTGTAAATAAAAACGTAGCGCATGGCTGTACAGTGTGAACATTTGCTCGCATTTGCTCCCTGTTTTTATAGGAAGGAGGATGGGGTATTTCTTTAGGAACACGAGAAGAGATTTTTACTTGAGTAGGACATCGCTTTTACTGAGTATTCATTGGGCTTGTCTCAGTACGTAGTGAATGCCTTTGCTACCAACTTCCTACATAAGACATTCTTTATGTAAAGTAATGTAAAGCCTTCTGCAGCTGCTGGCTGAAGTATGTGCAAGTTTTACAGCTCTGGATTCCAGTCTTACCATTTTCATCGGAAGTTAAACTTCCTTCGAGTCTTCTTTTTGGAGGAACAGTGTGACGTACATTTTTGCCGAGCTAGGATAAGAGACAAGATAAGCGGGAACAGATAAGATATACACAGCTCCTAATATGAGGAGAATTAACATGAGGGATCAAGAGTTCTTCTCTATATGATCTGTGGTTTATCACATCTAACTGGTAACTAGACATAAATCATTTGATTAAGCAAGAGTCCGTGTATTAATATGTGAAGTGCACAAAAAAAAAACGATCGTAAATAAACCCATTAGATACAGAACTACAGTAAATAAAGGCAAATGCTGCTGTTTCCTGTTCTTAATTAACATATTGTGAATAAAAAGTACATTTATATTATTACATACATGAGACAGAACATCACATTTCAACTTTTTTGAATCTTCCACATAATCATGCAGTTAATGTTTATACATATGCATGTCCAAACTATTTTAAAATAACAAAAAAATCAATAACTTACCAATAAGTAGTATGTATTTCAGGTTTACATATGTAACTGATTTATTGTTTTTTTTTATCGTAAGAACTAGGGGTGTAACGATACATTCTGCTCACGATTTGATACACGATAGAGTTCACGATTCGATTTTCTCACGATTATTGATTTTACATTTGACAAGACATTCCTTTTTCGTTTTTGTAATGTAACAATGAAACTTTAGTCCCTTGCAGTTAAAGGATATTACTAGAAACATTAGGGTTAGAATTGTAAACAAAATGCTCTATTCTATCAGTGCAATACCATATTTCTTATATTCAGTATTTCATTTTATTCTATCAGTGCATTACTAATCTAGACGTGCAAAGTCTTTGTGTGTTTGACTGACTTGAGCTGTGTGACTGTCTTATTCTGTTTTTGTGTAGATTTGCACTGCTCTGGAGCAGCAATTTTAATTCCATTGTATTGTATAGTTGGCATTGTCTTAACTTATCTTACTGTAGCTTCACCGTGTCTTAAATAACCAAGGGAAAACCTTATTTCTGAAGAATAACATCATTTCATGATGCATCATTATACCCCTAGTAAGAACTGTTCAGAATTTTGCCTTCAGTGTGAGTTTGTTGCACAATACAGCTACCTGTGACTTGCACAATGAGCAAAGCAGGATCATTTCCTCACCATACCCTGACGAAAAAGTAGCATTGCATTTTTCTAGTTCCATGCTTTGCTAAACAATATGTCATTCATGTGTAAGTTGGAGGAATAAAATAAAAAGAGAAATTAAACAAAAAAAATACTAATTATGTTGTGTTTGTAGATTTTTTGTGTGCTCTTCAAATCAGTAGCAACAGTTCTTTTGGGTAAAAAGAAAAAGCTTAGTGTAGAACCCTGTAGCATCCTCAGGCTCAGAGCTGAGTTGTGTTTGGATCCACTAGGAGGAAATGTATCCAAAGTATACATCGAAATCCACAGTACCAAGCTTTTATTATCCTCTGATGATAAACCCCATTGAAATCATGTGGACTGAGCTGGAGAGAATGGTCTGCTAGAGAAGACCTAGGCTTATGGACCTTCTGGAGAGATTCAAGTCAAGTCAGATTTATTTATATAGCGCTTTTTACAATGGAGCATTGTCTCAAAGCAACTTTACAAGTTTAGATTATTTCCTAATAACTACGTCCAATCCCAAACTGAGCAAGCCTAGGGCGACAGTGGCAAGGAAAAACTCCCTAGTTCTAGGAAGAAACCTTGGGAGGACCAAGACTCAAAAAGGGACCCAACCTCCTTGGGCGACGTAGATGATAAAATTCTCTATTGAGGAGGGCTTTCTCATTCCTGGATGAGACTTCTTTCAGTCTCATCAACCATTATAGGAGAAGATTGTAGCAGTTTTATTAGCAGAAAGATTGCACAAAGTACTAAACACAAGGCTACCATGACACGTGGTTTTATTATAGACCATTATTAACCATAAGGTCATTTTTCAGAACCCACCTTGAATGCTACTAGTTTAGACAGAACATCTTTGCCTGTTATTGATACTTGGATGAAGATCAGACCAAATTTAATGAGTAATTAATGCATGGAGAATTTCAAGTGATTCAGATGTGTTCACAATAAACACAGTAAATCAGCAAAAGTTTGGACTTCTAGTGGATTTGACAATTTCAGTCTACCGCTGCATATAATTGTTTGTGTTCTTCTAATCTCTAAACTAACACTGGCAGTAGAACAATACTGAACAGTACTTGAAATGTCTGCCAAGTCAAGTCAGATTTATTTATATAGCACTTTTTACATTGGAGCATCATCTCAAAGCATCTTTACAATTTTAGGTTATCTTCTAATATCCAGGGTCATTTCCAGATTGAAGAAGCCTAGTGCGACAGTGGCAAAGAAAAACTCCCTAAATGTTAGAAGGAATAACCTTGAGAGGACCAAGACTTCTAAAGGGACTCAATCTCCTTGGATGGCTTAGATGATAAATGTAAGAATGAAACTAATTTATCTAATCCAATATATCTGTAGTAATAGTGAAAAAAAAAAAATTAAATTAATGATAATATTGAATAAAATACCATAAAAATATGCATATCGGGATCATTTAGTCCAGTACATAGAATCACTGCAGGACCCAGTGTCCTTGGTGGCGTGTCATCCCTAGCCAACCGGAGGAATTACTGCCCTTTGGTGTTGGCCACTCATGGACCTGGTGACGGAAACAACTTGAGTGGAGCTGTAGTAGAGGAACATCTTAGTGTGAGGGGCTGGAACTGGTACTGGAACACAAGCTCGGCAAAGACTCTGGGAGCATTAGCTATAGCGGGATAGCTAGAAAGGGAAGAACCAGAAGGCAAACATCAGCAACCCACCTCTCCAGCAGTCAAGTGTTGCTGATTTCTCATCTTTCTGTCTGTAACATTCAGTATGGCGCTACCATGGTTCTGCCCTAGTAGAACTGCCTGGGCAGCTTAAGTATTGTTACTGCATAGTGGAAATGTAGGAACAACAACAGCTCAGGAGATAAGTGACAGACAGTCTTCCAGAACAGGACCAGTGCAAGACTGCACATTTATCTGTTACTGTTGATCTTAGTGATGGATAATGCTTTACCATTTGGTAGTCTGAAAGACAGTTGATTATAATAGTATTAAGGTTTGACTGAGGAAGAATGCTGGTCTTGGGTGATTCATGGTATGAGACCCCTTGTTTCGATGACAGGAAATGTTAATGCTACATTAAAAAAAGAAGACGGCGCTTATTTTTTTGTCTTTTGAAGCTAGCTGGTGGTGCATTGTTAGAGCACAAGCCCTTGTACCTAAGATCTCAGTATCAAACCAGAAGGTCCAGGGTTCAAATCCCAGCTCTGCCAAACTGCTGCTGTTGGGTTTTTGAGCAAGTCCCTTGTAAGACGGTATGACCTGTAAGTCGCTCTATAGCAGTAGTGTGACTGACTCAGACACCCGTCAGACTGAGTTAAGACCCCTAGTCTCTATGAAAGGGAATTTTAATGCTACAGGTAACATTCTTGCTACCTGGACCGTGCACCCATACATACATCGAGGTTCATCATTTTCACCTTGCCCATGTGTTTTTGGGTATCATATGTTCTCTCGTGATAAAAGCTGTTCTGAAGGTAGCATAGGGACTGTGGCTTTCTTGTTTTGGACAGTTGTTTGAAGGTGTGTTGCTTTTGTGTTCCCCCTACAAAAGGAATGCAAATAAGAATAAAAATAACTTGTGTCTTCTGATCTTTTCCACAGTGGCACAAAGGTGGTGTGAAGTGGAAGTCTAAAACATCTCCTTTACCTGCAGCTCCTAGGGAGAGACATTCACAGGTACATATGGTATGAAAAATATTTTAATGACTCTTAATCATTGTTAACAAATACCATTTTCCACCATGCTCAACTCGTACATGATGGGAATTAGCTCCTATTTGAGCCATCATTTCCAGCTCATCTTTAAGCACGATGAAAGACGCTTTTGCACCAGGCAGTTCTAAGGAATAATTTGGGAAAACGTACCCTGTGCAGATAATGTTCTAAGAACTACAGTCGGTCCTAGTTCCCGCAGTGTGATCACTCGACAAAGGGGCAACTGTTCCTCCGGCGTGAAAGCATCCAACACTTCATATTTACTCCAGATGACTAAATATTTATGCCAGAGCATTTTCTTATAGATGTATATGTTGCTGTCCATTGATTTGTTATAGTGCAGTTCAAATGTATTGCTGGCATTAACATGCTATAATTAATCTTCAGCCAAACTGCAGTTATTCCACACGTGCACATTCCTCATTGTCTAAACATAAAAAGAACCTATAGGAAATATTCACACATATTTGACATCTTTCCAGCAAGATCAAAGTCAGTGTATAGTGACCATGCATCAAACTATTCCTTTAGAGCTGTCAAATAAGCCTGGTTCTGTGAAGAGGGCAAAATGTAGTTTCCATGGAGAAATGTATTATTGTAAGGAAAAATATGGAAATGCACTTCCTCCTGTTGTTTATGCTCTGTGGGCCACATGCACACACAGGTAATGCGTAAGCATTCTCACAGCACAGCCTTTACTAAGGCTGAAATCAAACCAGCATCACGAAGACATGTCTTTTCCATCGGTGTCGCAAAAATGTTGTAATTCTAAGCGACGATTTTTGTTGAAATTTCTGCTTCAGAATTCAGTACGTTTTTTCAGTACGTGTGTTGATGGAGCATGTAAATAGGGCCATAGCATTTGTAAGTCATTATACATTGTAGATTTATATAGAAGTAAAATCAATAGCAGTAATGGCTACAATAGGCCCAGACCTTGTGTGTTTAACCAGCTCATTCTGAAGTGCTCTGCCTCAATGTACATTATATAGGCAAAAGTTTGTACAAACCCTAAAATCATATCCAAAAACTAGGACTATAAATGTACTCAGATGTCGTGGTTCAGTTCACAACACGGTCTGGACGTCATGGTTCAGTACAAAGGGAACAAAGCTGTACAAAGCTGTACCCAAAGGTATTGGGTACAGCCTGTAGTGTATCACGAAGTAAAAAGGTCGCACCTGTTCAAATGCTTGTTAGTGCAAATATATTATCAGTCAATCACATGGCAGTAACTAAATGCATTTAAGTATGTACACGTGGTCAAGACGACCTTCAAAGACGAAGTTCCAACATCAGAATGGGGAAGAATGGTGATTTTAAGTGGCTTTGAACATGGCATGGTTGTTGGTTCTAGAAGGACTGGTCTGAGTATTTCAGAAACTGCCATCTCTAGAGTTTATAGAAATGGCTCAAACGAGAAAATATCCAGTGAGTGGCAAATAAGAAGACAGATTCTTTATAACAGAAAGGCAATGCCGACGAGGGGTATGCAGAAGAGGGGGGGGGGGGGGTCACTTAACACAACAAATTACCCCTGAAGCAGATTGGCCTACCGCATTCGTTCTGTTCGTTCAGTGCGGATCACCCCAAATTTACACCTTAAGATTGACCTATATGCCTGGACTGAGGAGTTTTGATTTCTGTTGAGATATTCAGATGGTAGGGTCAGAATTGTTGTGTTAACAACGTGAAAGCATGGATCCATGGAGCTGGATTTCATTCATTCTCATGGCAATATCTCTGCCCTTTCTCCCACAGAAGTATTCAAAGCCCTGTCTACTCTCCTGATGTTAGCATATTCAAGTGCCAGAGTTCAGATAGCAGGGTTTGACTGCATCATATTTATTATGCTGTGCTCTTTCCATGTTATTGTTATTCTCAAGGGCAGCTGGTGCAAGTACAGGGCGCAATGTGCTAGGAGCTTGGCGTCTGTTCTCTACTTCCCACAGCATCACTCGCCAGCTGGGGACTTATTTGGACCATCAAGCCTGCTTTCCTCCTTGAGCCATGGCTCGTTTGTGCTATGTCCATTCGGAACACAATAGAGTGCTGACAGATGTTTAGCTCAAAGCAAAAGGCCTTTCTCAGCAAATCATACTTGGCAAGTTGAATGAGCTCTACATGTTCGAGCTCTTTGTGGCTGCAATGGCGTATTGTCTTGAGATTTTACAGAACCGTCTGGTGGAATTTCCAGAGGTTAGTCAATTTATGAATACATTTTTGAACATCAGCTGCTTTTTCAGCACTTTCAAGAGAAGCTTGAAGCATGCATCTGTATTGTGTTTCTTAAAAATGATACAACCTCACACAGCCTGTAAATGTAACTGGTCACTGCCTGTAACTGTGTGTGCTGCCAAGGTACTGAAGCTCTCCATCCAGGCAGGCTTGTCTCACTTAGCTATGGTTAACCTCAAAATATGACTAATATCCTCTGGAGAAAGGAAGTGCTCAGTACACCGTCCGTTGCTCATTTGAAGTCGATAAGCCTGCACTCAAGACACGGCTCCAAACCTTGGTGCTGTCCAAGGCAAACAAGACGTTTCTCTTTTAGAATAATCGGTCCTGGGAAAATGACAGGAACGCCCATCTCACACTGCTGAGGCACTTTTTTAAGGCTTTCAGCTTCGCCTTTTCTCTTCTTATTATACACAGCATTTACTCCTACAGTGCTCATTTATGCGCAGCTGGACAAAACTGAACACTAAGTGCTCGATTTAGGTTCGGACACGGGCGTATTTTGTCTGTCAAAGGTTATTTTATTGCTAATTTGGTTGGGTGTTGCGTTCAAATTCCACTGGCACACTGGTGTTTTTGAACCCATTTTGGTCCTACATCACACTTATGTTAAGTGCACCACCTGCTGACACACCCTCATCATAAATGCAATGGCAAAGATGCTTTTTCCTGCTTCTATACTGAGGCCTGAACATCCTGTCTTGTTTCAAATGTTCAGTTTTGTGCTTGTACACTATTTATATCACAACACACAACCTATGTTTTTCAAATTTACATTTACAGCATTTGGCAGACGCCCTTATCCAGAGCGACTTCCAATTGGTACAGTCTCACAATCCAAGCAGTTGTGGGTTAAGGGTCTTGCTCAAGGACCCAACAGTGGCAGTTTGGCAGAGGTGGGACTTGAACCCTGGACCTTCTGGTCCATAGTCCAGTATCTTAATCACTAGGCTACCACAGTCCCCAATAAATTAGTTATCAAACCGTCTTTAATGGCAACAGATTTACATTTGCAGCACTTATCTAGAGCAACTTACACCTTATACAATCTTACAAGCAATTGTGTGGACCCAACAGAAGTGGGATTTGAACCCTGGACCTTCTGCTCTATAGTCCAGTACCTTAACCGCTAGACCACAGACTCCCTATGAAAGCTAACTAAATTGTTTCATCTATATCAAACACAAAATAAAACGTTTAACATATTTAATATACAGTGGTACCTCAGTTCCTGAGCAGATTTGTCTCGTAAGGAATAATGTCAATTTAATTAATCTGATCCAGACCCACAGAAAATCCACACTGTATAAGGCATTATATGCATTAATGGAGTTATTGTACAGGTGCTCCCTGATTTATGATGGGGATATGTTCAGACAAATCCATCACAAGTTAAGTGTATCATGAACTGAAGAGTTTTACGAGTGTTTGGTAGAGCGGTCTATGTTGTATCATTGCGTAGTGATAAGTAAGTTAATGTTTAAAACACTTACAGTAACCTACAGTTGGCCAAAATCATTAACACGTAGCTTATTTTATAATAAAGTGTTGAAAAATGTCCTGCAATTTAGTGAGTAATGGATTGAAAGTGAGAAGTAAAAGCAAAACACTTACTCTATTGGTGAACTCCGGGTGCTAGCATTGCTGCTAATGCTAACTGCAGCCTGTGTTCTGGAAGATTCAGGACAGGATTTTCCTTTCGTTTCTGCATGAATACTAACCTTTTTAGGACCCATGGAGACTTGTTTGCACTTCGATTACAATACTGTAGATGTAAAAATAAAGAAAAACAGGATAAAAATAGCTATACTGAAATTTTACCCTTTTTAAATTAATACAAAAATGTGACAGTACATGGCGGTCAGTGTTAACATGAAATACATCTGTATATTGGAGACAAATTAATGATTTAATGCCTTGTATGTGCACTTTTATCACAAAAATAGAGCTCAAAGAGCTGAAGCGATATCAGGAATTCAAACAAAACTCATGTTCATAGACTTCAGACATGTGTAATACATTTTAACTTGCACTCATTCAATCCTGTACTGTACATGACACATGACGCCTTTGCTCAGTGTTCACAATCTTTAAAGCCCATAATATCTATCAGCCTGGGATGGAGATGGTTTTTAACTGCTCCTTCATGGTTACAGCAGGGCTATGAAACATCTCACTGCCTCACTTCTGTTTTTTTTTTCAATTGTTTGATTCTTGGGCATCTTGCTAATCGAAGAAGACAGAACAAGGTCCATATTTCCACCCAGAGAGCAGAGTCACTTATGGTTTTTCCTGGAGCCCAGGCCTGGATGTTGTCATCACGGTCAATCAAAACCTGAGAGTGATTTTAAAAGCCTGAGAGTTTGAATCTTAATTTCTCTATGTATGTCACACGTGTTTTAATTATTTAATCGTTTCGCAGGGGATAGTTAACAGAGTGTGAGAACTGTCATCGCAGGAGTAAACTAAACATCTCAAGAACGGAAACATTTATTGTGTCATAAAACTTAAGTGCCCGCCATGTTTCATTATGCAAATGCAAAACGCTCAACACCAGTTTAGAAAGACAATTTGCATAATGATATTGAGTCTGTATTTCTTAATTTGGGTAAAAATGTCCGTGCTTGTATGTACTAGAAACCACATGTGCCAGGAATGTTGTTAATCCCAGGCATGTTGTTAAGCCTTATAAGGTAAAAAAAAAATCTAGCGACTGATGGGGCTATGGCTGAATCCCATTTCAGGGGTTGCATCCTTTGGAGGCTGCGTTTGAAGAGCGATTGCGTCATAGCGGCGTACCTAGGCTGACCCATTCAGAAGGCTCCTTCGTATGCGGCCGACAAATGCGGCCTTCTCTTCCCTGAAAACGAAAGATGCATCTGATGTATCCTTCGCGACCTAACATATCCCAAGGTGCATTGCGCCTGAGGGGAACTTGGGGATATCAGAACGGTTGGCTGAGGAATATACCTTATTTAAATGTGCGGATTTTTAAACTCGAATAGCTAAACGTTAAAAAGGAAAAGTGCAACTTTTTTGTTTTGTTTTAAGGAGCAAATGGAGACCTTGCACAGCCTCCTCCTCCATTGAAGCGTCTCCTCCTCCAATAATTGAAAAACCATAAACGGCATTAAAAACTAAACTCAAAATTTCTGGCTCCACTTTTATAAAGCTTATCTGCGATACGGTGCAGGCGCGAATGGCGCTGAAGAGTGAGGGCGGGACCAGTGGTTCTGTGACACAAACAGGAAATCCAAGGCCACGGGCAACCCAGCCTTCCAAGGACACGCCTTCATAGCCCCTGACAGGCTTCTCACCTCCGCTCCCACTCGGCAAGGAGGCGCGACTGAGATAGCACGAGCAGTAGCAGTAGCGACAGCGGGATGCTTTGGAGGATGAAGGAGGATCATGTAGATCTCTGCGCGCTCGACATCCCAGACCAATCGGAGCATCGTACAGGCGGATCCAACGGAGCGACTCGACGGTAGGAAGGGCCCCCGCCCTCAGTTCTGAGCGCCAATCGGTCCTCGCGAAAGACGTCACGTATCTATATATGATATCTAGCATGTAGAGCAAGGATTAAGGGACACCGGAATGGTGGACACAGGTTTCAGTCTCAACAGCCTCGTCGCGGCGTTGGCGAGGCATGATTGGTCTGTGCTTGAGGGAGGGGAGGCCCAGGTTCTCCTCAGCGACCTTGCCAAGCCCTGCGATGGACTTATAGCATGTTCAAATAATTTCAAAAGCGCAAGGATTCATGATCCCCCCGCCCTAAAACAGAAACACAGTTATTGAAAGAGCAACTTTTGTAACGAGATCATGCCTAACAGTGCACTGTATCTGGTGAACGGACATGCGAATGTCCACCCTATTTGTGTATTAGCTTTGTGTAACTGGTGGTTACACAGTGACAGATTCATTTCTCCATTGTGTGTTCGCTGTGAATTTGGAGCACGTAGAAGCTGTTAGTGCAGCGAGCTGTTAATCAAAGATCGATCATTCAGCCAGCGCTTCGTATTGATCCGTTTCTTTGTGGTAGATAGTCGTGCCAAAAAAATTAGGTTCTGAGGCATTTATTTCTCCAGAAATATCATCACTGTAGCTATCTTGTTTAAACGCAAAGATGTGCGTATTTGAAAATCAATGTGATTAGAGAAGTCCTCAGAGTACATCTATGAAGATGAGATGCTGACTGTGAATTCCTTGTGAACCTTTCTGATGGATTTGATTCGTAAGTTCTCTGAGCTATTTTTTGAATTAGTATGGGAACTTTGGGAACAAATTCCTATGTTTAATATCACGTGAAGTGGAAAATGTATATGGATGATGTAAGCATTGTAATGAGTAGAAGATTTTGCTTGATGATGGCTTGTGGTGTTTACACATAAATTCATAACTTAATGAAACACAAACAGCAGACCAAGACGAGATCAACTGCCCAATTTTACCCGTTGTCCCACTTTCATAGGCTTCATCTTCCACAGATGATAATTACATTACATTAAACCGGGTCATGCTGGTTTATCTAAGAAACCCTTTGGAAATCAAATATAAAATGCATTCAGAAAGTTCATTTAATATTTATGGAACCCTGCTAAGAGCTATCACCATTTAATAAGAGCAGCTAATCATTAAAACCAGTAGTGCAAGATTTGGTGGTGAGCTTATAGAAGAGAGGAGGATTTGGAAGAAAACCCTTAGATAGGGAACAATGGTCACTCAGTTTAATGGCACAAGTGACACAGCAGGGGCATGAGGTCCAAACCTATTCATTATCATTTCTATACATTTCTGCTGTAAGTGGACAGCTGAAGTGGTGTATTTGAAATGTGTGAAACTATGGTTTGCTCGGTGTATTCACTATTCTTTATTATATTATTATAGTTATTATTACAAGTTTGTCATCATACTGCCTTTATACAGCATACATAAAGTGGTACATTTCAATAATGAGATCCGCCGTATGGACCAAAAGGCATTTTTGTCTGCTATAGCAGATTATTGAAAAACAGAATAAATACATAGTAATAAATCAGTGGTGAATTAATACACTACTGGGAATAATTACACAGTAGTGTACGGAGAATAAATACTCTATTTGTAATTGTAATTCACTGTCATGATCCCAGTGCCGTCACTTCTGGACTCCAAATCCCAGTATGCTTCACTCCTGCACCGTTCAGCGCTCCCTCATTCTGATTTGCCCGACGTTTGATCATGCGAACCGCTTCCCCATTAGCCAATCACTGCCATGGACATTTAAATGGCGCTGACTAAACACTCTTTGCAAAGTTTCATCATTTCTACATGTTACCAAGTATTGATTGTTGTGCAGCTGTCGGCCTTTACATTTAGCTTGGGTTTTTTTTTTATGCGTTTACCAACTAACAATGAAGTCAAAGATGAAGACCTTATTCAAAATTCAGTGTTTTAATGAACTTTCCTGCCAATACTAAAGATAAAACTCCAAGAAAAGTCAGTCTATTTTTCCATGTCAAATTTTAAACCAACAGTGTGCAAAGTATCAGCAATAAAATCTAACAAAACCAAATCAGTATCTCTAGTCTAAAGTGTGAGATGCGTTCATATTTCAGAATTTGAGGTTGCTTTATGAGGTTGCATAGCTTTTTGTACATTTCAACCTCAGATTCTGATATCACAAGCTCGTGCTTCCAGGTACCCAAACCTTGACTAATGAATCAACAGCATTCCATTCCATAGAGCTAAGGTTGTATGAATAAGCATCACACAGAGACAATGAAATCCATGCCCTCGTTTAAAAAAATTGCCGCCAACAAAGCAAAACTCTGCGTCTTTGCACACGTTGTATTCTAGCCATGCATACTGAGACAACCAGCTTTTGTTAAAACTTCTCTGCTGATTCCCAAATGGCTGTGCAGGGTACTTCTGAAGAACTGGCGGCCTTGGGCCCTCTTGGGGGCGATTGCTAATATCACCTGCAATAAAGCAAGCTTCTGCAGCAGCAAACAAAGGCAGGTCCCCTTCTTCACCTTCATCCTCTGGCGTTTCCTGGGTCTGGTCTGTGACTGCTAGCATTGTTTCATGAGACCTATTAACATCACCTGTAGCCCCATTAGGTTTATCATCACTTTCCTTTTGATTGGATTTTGACGCATGAACGTTTCTGAAGTCAATAAAAATCCATTGCGTGACGTCACTAATGCCTCGCTAATGCTAAATTACAAAAAATAGCGCTCTGAGTAAATGGATGTGAAGGAATGTCAACGTTCATTGTGTGCTACGCCCACAGAAATTTCTTGAGGATGCCATGGGAGGTGCTATGGCAATCCTGGGGGATAGCTACAGCGCCCCCAAGCCCCTCCCTGGCGCCGCCCATGGTGACATCCACATAGATTACATAGTAGGGGTGGGCGATATGGTAAAAATATCGTATCACGATAATTAAAGGCATTTTCACGATACACGATATTTATCACGATACATGTGATCGCAGACAGAATGCATCAGTAGCAACAGATTCTTAAAAACTGCTATTCAAATATTATCCCATACTAAGTGAAGTGACTTTTATTCAAAATGTGCTGCGTTCCATCCAATTAAACACACTCTTTATAATGAACCATGCAGTTGGTCGGTGTTCTTTAAGCGATGACGATATCCTTGATAAGTGCAGAAAAGCTTACTGTCTATCACGCTAAAATGTATCACGATTCGATAAAATATCGTCCTATATCCAACCCCTATTAAATAGGTTCCATAGGTAAATAACAGTAGTGGAGAAACTAATGAGATGCATTGCTAAAGCCATATGCTCCCACATTCCATTGAATGCATTCCAAGTGCCTTCAGCTTAGATAAAAGTGTGAGGCAAGTTAAAAACATCTGGATCCTGCCATTTGGTGTTACTGGGTATGTATATGTTTTTCAAACTGAAAAAGCATTGAAGACATTTTATACCTCAGTGCACGCAAAGCTTTATTTGTGTTGTAGTTGTCGCATTAATTTGTGTATACTGTTGCTTCGCTGTGGCGCTGTTTGCTGAGTTATGGTGAGGACCATAATATTCTAGCAAGTTTAAAACCACATCACTTTGACAGATGTTCTCTGTCTGAAATAATTCACTGCTAAAACTTTGTATTTCAAGACACTCGATAGCTCTAGCACATCGAGTGAGCCAGACTTGCACAGATGCTTCAATGAATGACGTCTTTCCGTTGCTTAAAATGGAGTTTATACTTAACAAGTTGATGAAGTCTCTGCATGCAACCTCCCTGTGCAGAGCCATTTGACTGCGTCTTGATAGATGGAACCCATCTGAATGGGGTGTGTTGCAAGAGCTAGGGGAAATCACTGTACACTGCACTTCCCCCAGGCTGCTGTGACAGGTTGATTTATTTGGAAAGAAGCAGCATGAGATTGGTTTGTAGACCTCAGAGCAAAGCCAGCTCTCTGTCATGGGCTCCTCATTTGGTGCTCCTTATTTTTCTGTGACTTCTCAAGCGGTGAAGTTTTGTTTTGGTTCATAGGGGTTTTCTGTAGCATGAAACCGACTGCTTTTTGGAGTTTGTCTTTAAACCAAGATCAAGGAAATCAGGCTTTTTTTATGCAATTGATGCGTCTTAGGTAGGATTAGACCAGAGATGATTGTATGGGGTATGGAGACAATTAAAAAGCATACAAAACAAAAGTTATTTATGGTGCATTAACACAGGTCAAGCTTGCCAAAGGCTATTATCCTGTTATTATTATCATCTCAGTAATGCTGTTTGAGGTTTTAGAACTTGTTGAATGAGACCGCCAACGCTCTGTGAAAGAGCATGGTAAGTTGATCTCAGAAATAATGGCCCCACACACTCACACCGGCTGGATTAACGCAATCGCACAACACTCCACAGTAGCACCTCTACTTGGCCTTTTATTTATTGTACAGGAAATGACTTTAGTAAAAGGTATCTACAAGAATGATTGAAGTGTGCCTGAACGTTTTCATTTGAATCAAGGACGAATTATTCGCAGCTATTTGCTGTTGTGCTCCGTGAAATCGTCCAGCTGCTTAGGCCTATTTTTGTGCCCATCTCCAT
The DNA here is from genome assembly GCA_025084515.1 of Ancistrus triradiatus. Taxonomy (NCBI): domain Eukaryota; kingdom Metazoa; phylum Chordata; class Actinopteri; order Siluriformes; family Loricariidae; genus Ancistrus; species Ancistrus triradiatus. The sequence goes on from JAJAGP010003407.1 coordinate 42,956, forward strand.
CTGCACGGGGGAGGACTTGCTGAATGCTGGATGTCACTTCTGTGCTGGCATTAGCTGCACAGCAGCACAACCGAGTCCCAAGGCTGAGAGGCCACAAGAGAATTAAATTGTGTGCTGGAGGGAAACCAAGAGCCCTGTGTACTAATGAAGAGCCTCTGCATTACTCTAAATCTTCTCTAATGGCCTGTAATTATCCAAAGTGCGTTGTCGGTTGGGGATGTCCGTTCATAGTGGGCTGCGTACCTTTTACTTTATTCATGTAAATGGCCTCATGCAGGAAAAGCATTCAATGGATGCTCGTTTTTGATGGCCCAGAAGAACGTTTATACACAGAAAATCATATTTATTTGGAACATACTTTACCTCAGCAGATCCTGTGCATCCTGTGGCGTTAGCTTTTTCACGGATGACCTGCAATAACGATTGACCAGTTAACTAACAGCAGTCCTCATAGGCTTATGCACCAAGTAACCCAGATTCATTACACTGATTGGCAGTATCACATGGCTGGGCTTCAGCATGCGGCATGTGGTCTGAGGAGGTGGAAGGACATGTTTATTTAGTTTGTGAGTCCTGCTCCTGGTGTGAACGGGACCAAATGTGCCCAACCAGTCCTGATGGTGTTTTTCTGCCACTCCATCCGCTTCTGCTCGTCTCAGTTTCCAGAATTTCTCCACGTTTCATTGCATAAACAACTCACCATGTTTTGATTCGTCACCTTGGAAGCCCTACAGTGTGTGTGTGTGTGCTCATGAGCTTCTAGTTTAAGCGAAGGAAGTATACGCCGATCAGGCATAACGGTATGACAACCTTGTTTCTACACTCATTGTCCATATACTGTAGAAGCACTTTGTAGTTTTACAATTACAGACTGTGGTCCATCTGTTTCTTGACATACTTTGTTCGTCCACTTTACTCTATTCTTTGAGTCTGGAGCCTAACAGGACCAGAACAAACCAGGTCTAAGATCTCTGAAACGTAATATGTACTAAATTTTAAACATCACCTCTTTCTGTGAGATTATTGCCTGGGTCATGTAAATCTGGAGGTTTCCAATGATCATTACTCAAATGCATGTATACTCCTACAGCAGTGCTGCTGGAGTTTTAAACACCTCAGTGTTACTGCTGGACTGAAAATAGTCCACCAACCACTGTGTTCCCTCACTGTACACTCTTAGACACATCTACCATATTGCTCCACCTTGTAGATGTAAAGCCAGCGACAGTAGTTCATCTGTTGTTGCACAGTTTGTGTTAGTCATCCTCTAATCCTTGCTCACAGGGAGCTGCCTACAGGATGCTGGTGGCTGGACATTTTTGGTAGGAATATTTTCACCACCAGTGAGTCCTAACCATTACAGAGCAGTGTAAAGTGACTATGAAAGTATGTAGAGAAACATATGGACTACAGTCTGTAATTGTAGAACTACAAAGTGCTTCTACATGATAAGTGAAACTGATAAAATGGACAATGAGTGCAGAAACAAGGTGGTGGTCATAATCAGTGTGTGTTACAAACCCGTCTCGCTGATGTAATTACACGAGACGTGAAAATTAATTTGACATTTCCTTGGAATCTAAGCTGTCAGTGAGTCATTTTACAGTCTATTATTTTTTAGACCCACAGGCATGAACACAGCACGTCTGTTCCCATGCAAGTGGCTGCCTTTTTTTAAGCGAGGAAGCTGCAGAATGAGCTCATTGACTTTAATTAAGTTAAGAGCACAAAGCTCTTGCTATTCAGCCAGTTCACACAACAAGCCATCCCCTCAAACAGGGTGAGCGACTGTGTCATTCTGGATCTTCTACAAGCGATGACCCTCTTGCTTTCTTCATTACTGTGTCTCTCTAGGGGCAAGGAGAGGCTTCTGCAAGGAGCACAGGCATGGAGGGTGACTGCCTCAGCTGTGTCAAGTACCTCATGTTCATCTTTAACTTCTTCATCTTTGTGAGTACCTTTAATCTACCTTAGTCCTGACCTTCTCAATTCATATATCTGGACGTTTAGGGTGAGCCTGTTGTAACTGGGATCGTTTCCTTTGGGCACAGTGCAAATTGGAGCAGAGGCCCAGGATGCTGTTTGAGTGGGTTTGTCATCTCCTGTTGTCTTAAGAGTTTTACAGTCAATGTCTAGAGGGTATGCAGCCAGCGGGGTCTAGTTTTTTCAAAACCATATACGGTTCCAAAGAGTCTAGTAAGAGCCCAGAACAATCCGTGGTGCCACCTACAATAAACTTGAAAGCAAAATAGACAGGATGGACTTTACTCTTGTACCAAGCAATCTCGGTTTGGCTCACAGTGCACTTCCTTGGCTCTTTGTTTAACAGTGTTAACGGAATTTCATTAGCAGTCTTGTGAACTTCCTGTTGCCACCTCTCATGCATACTAATGGAAAACTAGTCATATGCATCCATGAATTTTCCTGCTCACATCTTATGTCGAGAGGGTCACAAGGTCACCTGAGTAATGTTCGCGTTTGTCTACAGTACAAGTAAACATGTTGCTCTTCTTTTTTTGTTTTTTATAGCTTGGTGGTGCTTTTTCTGGGAGTGGGGTATCTTGGGTGCTCGTGGATCCCACAGCGTCAGGGAGATTGTGTCCGCCAACCCCCTGCTCTTCACTGGTGTCTATGTGACTTGGCGATGGGTGGCCCATGCTGTTTTCTGCTTGGGATTCCTGGGCTGCTGTGGATCTAATCTGAAAACAAATGTCTGTCTGTGCTGCTGTTTGTGGTACTTTCTTATAGGCCAGTCCTGATTTACCTACACTCTGGAAAACAGTATCAATAATAGATTGTGTACTTTTCGTCATAGGTACAACTTCAACTATGGAGAGCAAAATGAAAAAAAATCCAGGAATTCACATTGTATGATTTTTTTACGAATTTAATTGTAAATCCTGGTGGACAATAATTTTGTATCTACAAACAAGCAAGATGTCTGGCTCGCCAGACCTGTAAACTTCTTTCTTTAAGAAGCTTCTTCTGTCCCCACTCATTAACTAAACTTCACACCATGGGCCAAGACCAAAGAGCTGTCGAAGGACACCAGACGAAAATTGTATACCTGCCCAGGCTGGGAAGAGGTGAAATCTACAATCGGCAAGCAGGGTTGGTGTGGAATAAATCAACTGTGGAGCTTGTAAAGAAAAATGAAAGCATGTACAAGACCATTGATATCTCCCTCATCTGGGGCCCACCAAGATCTCATGCCCGTGGTGTCGAAATGATCATGAGAACGGTGATCAAAACCCCAGAACTACACGGAGGGACCTGAATGAATGACCTGCAGAGAGCTGGGACCAAAGTACAAAGTCTAACCATCATAACCACTATGCCGAGAGGGACTCAGATCCTTCAGGCCAGGCGTGTCCCCCCGGCTTAAGCCAGTACATGTCCTGGCCCGTCTGAAGTTTGCCAGAGAGCGGTATGGTGATCCAGAAGAGGATTGGGAGAATAGTATGTAGTCAGAATAAACTTTGGTAAAAAACTCAACTCGTCGTGTTTGGAGGAGAAGAATTCTGAGTTTGCATCCAAAGAAACACCATATACCTACTGTGAAGCATGGGGGTGGAAACATCATGCTTTGGGGGCTGTTTTCTCTGCAAGGGGACAGGACGACGATCCTGTTAAGGGAAGAATTACGGGGCCATGTATCGTGAAGAGGTTAAGTCAGCCATAACCTCCTTCCATCAGTGATCGCATTGAAGATGAATTGGCTGGGTCTTCCAGCATGACAATGATCCCAAACCCACCGCTCGGGCAACAAAGGAGTGGTTCCGTAAAAAGCATTTCAAGGTCCTGGAGTGACCTAGCCAGTCTCCAGACTTCAACCCCATAGAAAATGTGTGGAGGGAGTTGAAAGTCCGTGTTGCCCCAAAACATCACTGCTCTAGAGGAGATCTGCATGGAGGAATGGGCCAAAACACCAGCTACAGTGTGTGCCAACCTGGTGAAGACTTACAGGAAACGTTTGATCTCTGTCATTGCCAACAAAGGTTATGTTACAAAGTTGACCAAATACTTATTTCCCACCATAATTTACAATTAAATTCATTAAAAATCCTACAATGTGATTTCCTGGATTTTTTTTTCTCATTTTGTCTCTCATAGTTGAAGTGTACCTATGATGAAAATTACAGACCTCTCTCATCTTTCTAAGTAGGAGACCTTGCACAATCAGTGGCTGACTAAATACTTTGTTGCCCCACTGTAGCTGCTTAAACCAATGTTCATTTAAGTTCAACAATTTGGTGTCTTATTTATTGCTATTGGTTTTATCAGTGGCAAAAAAAAAAGTGATATTGGCATTCTATATCAGCCATCGGTCATCAGCCCTGCTCTCTACATATAGGGATCGGTCTTTGAAAAACCCAAATGGGTTGACCACTATTATGGAGTGACAAATCCAAGTTTTTGACTCCAGTCATTGACAGTGTTATATATGGTCATTACACCTTTGCTATAACAACAGGTACTAATAGAGGTCCTTGTTAAATAGCCAATGATCACGAGCATGGATTTATCAGATCTCTTCTTTTTGCAGTTCTTCCTGTTTATCCTTATCATATTCCTGGCAGAGCTGGCTGCTGCCATTTTGGCCTTCATATTCCGGGAGCATGTAAGTGCCATTTCTCATCTAATCTTTTAAGATGATGGGTACTGCAGTGCAGTGTACCTTTGCTCACTGATCATGTCTCTGTGTGCTTCAAAAGCTCACCAGGGACTACTTCACGAAGGAGTTCAAAGCTCATTACCACGGCAGCAACGATACCGATGTCTTTTCTGCCACCTGGAATACCATCATGGACACGGTATGCTAAATGATTGCTAATGCATATTTATGCTCGTCAGGATTGTGCCGTTGCTGAGTGGCTGGTGCGCTAATGCTAACTCTTATTATGGCCCGCGATGCAGTTTGAATGCTGTGGGGTAAACAGCGCTGATGACTTTGATCACCAGAGCCTCTTCAGGCGCCTGAACCCCAGCAGAGCCGTGCCTGAGGTCTGTTGCCGAAAGAGCGACCAGTTGATGAACATCGAAGAGTGTCTCAGGGGTATCATGCCCATTCGCACCAAGGTTAGCATTTATCTGACCATTGTTATGATGTTCATGAGGCTAAGGAATATAATGGAGACCCCAATTAGAAAGTTCAAACTGGAAACGATTTAGTGGATATAAGGCATATGACCTGAGTCTGCATTTTTGTCTTAACTGTATTTGACTTCTGTAATGAGGTCATTCTGAAAAGGCCTGCCAAATAAGAAGGATCTGTGCTACTTCAAGCAGTTGTGCTCCGTCTGTAATACTAAAATGTTCTGCTTTGAAACAGGGATGTTATTCGGCAGTGGTGGAGTACTTTGAGACGTACATCTACATTGCGGGGGCTCTAGCTATCGTGGTGCTGACCATAGAAGTAAGATTACCAATTTTATCACTGAAAGACTGCAAGGTTAGATTTCATATTGTATGACTTCTGTAAATGTACACTTGCTGGCCACTTTATTAGGTTCAACTGCTATGAGCTCAAATATCTAATCGGCCAATCACATGGCAACAACTCGGTGCATTTCGGTTGAGCATCAATGCTCAAACCAAGCATCAGAATGGGGAAGAAAGGTGAATTACGATGATCGATTAATAATACATTTTATTATTACCAATATATGTAAAACTGATAATTAAATTTCTCTGTATTTACAAGAAGGTCATATTATTTACATTTACAGCATTTAGCAGACACCCTTATCCAGAGCGACTTACAATTGGGGTGGGATTTGAACCCTGGACCTTCTGGTCCATAGTCCAGTGCTATCACTAGGTACAGTCATGGTATGCAGAAGAGCATCTCTGAATGCACAATATGCCAAAGCTTGATGCATATGGTCTACAGCAGCAGAAGCCCACACTGGATGTTACTCCTGTCAGCTAAGAAAAGGCAACTGAAGCTACAATTTGCACAAACTCACCAGATTTCTACAGTAGAAGGTTAAAATGGTGCCTGGTCTGATTTCTGCTGCTTTATTCAAATGGTAGGGTCAAAATTTGCCTTATTCAACATGAAAGCATGAATCCATCCTGCCTTGTATCAATGATTCAGACTGTTGCTGGTGGTGTAATGGTGTGGGGACATTTAATTGACACACTTTGGGCCCCTTAATACCAACCGAGCATCATTTAAGTTACACATCACAGCCTACCTGAGTATTGTTGCTGACCATGTCCATTCCTTTATGACCACAGTGTATCCATATTCTGCTGGAACATGACGGAGTTCACTGTACTCAAATGGCCTCCAGAGTCACCAGCTTTAAGATCCAATCACGTCAGGATGGACCAAAATGGTTCCAGAACCTTGTTGAATCCATACCACGAAGAATTAAGGCAGTTGTGAAAGCAAAAGGGTGTCCAACTCAGTACTAGCAATGTACCAAATAAAATGGCCAGTGAGTGAATGCGGGCATAGTAATTTCTTGCGCCTTCTCGCCACCTGGTGGACAACACAGAAAATGCACTTGAATTAAAGCCTCCATTTTAAACCGTTCTTCCATGTGTTGAAACGGTTACGTGGATGTTATGGACTTTGCTTCTAATTCAGGCTTTTGTGTCCTTTCTCCTCAGCTCTTTGCGATGGTGTTTGCCATGTGTCTGTTCCGAGGAATCCAGTAGTGCGTTCATATTGTTTAGAAAGACATTCCAAAGGGGAAATGGCTTAAAAGAAGACACACCTGTGTATATATATCATCTGTTTCTGAGGTGCCCACAATAACCAAACTGTACAGCTGAAACTAAACCGGTCGGTAGAATGAATGGAGAGCATTCCAAGCAAGAAGCAAAACCAGACAAATTCACTCCAGCATCCCATCGCACCATTTTAACCAGAATGGAGGAAAACCTTGCACTGATATTTGAATGAATATTTATAGCGGACAGTTCATTTGTTTTGTACAGAAATAAAGTCCATGTTAGCTCCTTCACACCCACATCCGAGCCACACTAAACTCGTCCACAGTGATTGTTCATACGTCTGTGAGAGTGCACGTTTTTGTGCGTGTGTGTGTTACGAGGCCGACATGTTCTATATTGTAAAGTGATGTGTTTTGCAGCAGTGTATATTTTATGTGTTTTTATGCATCTGTGTTTTATGCCTTTGTACTTAATTCATGATACCTTTGTGTGACACTGATTGGTATTAAAAAGGAAAAATCTGCTGGTGGTGTGGAGCATACTTCTTTCATTCTTCTGTTCACTACAGTGTCACCAAAGGAGAACCAATCCATAATGAAGAAGTGTTTAGACTCGACACAGGTGACCACTATCTTGATGACGAATGCATGGAGATGTTCTGTTTAAACAGGCTCTATCTATGGAGTGAACGCTCCCTTGTGCAAAACTTTGGGGAAAAAAGCCCAGTAAAAATTCAGGTACTCCCCATTTTACAATGGCCTGACATAATATATTTCGACTTTACGATGGAAGTCTGATCCACATAAATACACATTCAGCAGAACCCGTACTCTGAATTCTGAACTCTCCTGCACTTTTTCGTGCTAAATGAGGAAATCAAGAATGCATGACATGGGGAGTCACATGGTGGAAGTGATGAGCACTGGGAAAAAGCTGTGGTCGGGACAATAGCCTTTCACTTTCAATACATTAATACTATAATAATACATTAATAATTCAATACATCATACTTTAATACAATACAAGTTGAAATAAGACTCACTAGATTTTTTTCAGTCTCCCACCTTTTTTCTATTTGGGGTTGTACAAAAACAGATCACAACGTGCTGTGGTGGCCAATCCATGTGTGTAAATGATGTGTCATGCCCCCGAACCACTCTTTCACAATTTGATTCCCTTGAATCCTGCCATTGTCATCTTGGAATATGTCCGTGCCATCATAGAAGAAAAATCCATTGATGGAATAACCTGGTCATTCAGGTAGTCAGCTGACCTCATTCTTTGGGTACATAACGTTGCTGGACCTAGACCTGACCAACTGCAGCATCTCCAGATCATAGCAGTGCCCCCACAGGCTTGTACAGTACATGATGGGTGCATCACTTCAGCCGCCTCTCTTCTTACCCTGATCACTCTGGAACAGGTTAAATCTGGACTCATCAGACCACATGAGCTGTTAACTCCCAATCCCTTCAGTTCCCTTCGCATTATCCGTGTGGAAATGCTCTTACTTTCACCATTAAACATAAACTGAGTTCTACGGTTGTTTTTCTACGATTTGGTTTCACCAAATGTTTAAGTGCCCACATTCCTTCCTCGAAGATGATGAAGAATAATAATAACGCTGGACAGTCCTTAAGCCGATTTTAGTAGTTTCAGCAATTTTCTTAGATGTTTTCTCTGTTTCTCATGCCAATAATTTGACCCTTCTGAAACAGATGAACATCTTTTCCACGATCACAGGATGTCTTTCGACATGGTTGTTTAACAGTTAGGGTTAAACAACTTGTTGCCAGCTGAAACATAATCACCAATGCAGTAATTATCCGATGGGAGGCTCTTACCTATTTGGTTAGTTAAATCCATGTGGTGACCTTTTTTTGGCCAATCCGTATATTTTAACAGACCCACTTATGGACAGTGCATGCAGGCAGAGTGAAATTGATCAAAGACTAGCATACATGGACATAAGCTTAGCATATCCGTTAATAAGTTGTTAAAAACAATAACACATCTAACTTACGAAAAGGACAAAATCTGTCAGCTCTCATTAGCTTTAATCCAGGGTTTTGAAATGCCATTAAGTTCAGAACAATTGAACCGAAAGAACGATCTTGTAGTGCCACCTGCTGTTGAGAGGTGGCACTACAGGCATGCACTGCCAAACCTGCATTCACTGTTAAACGTTTAATTCCTGTGTCCTGTGCGTAGGTTGTTTCCGGGTGCTCCAGTATCCTCCATCATTCCAAAGACCTCTAAATTGCCCCCAGTATGAATGTGTCTCAATTGTATCGATACAACTTTGCTTCTGTCATAGATGCTGGAGTGAGGGGGTCAGGGTTCTTGTAGTAGGGGGGCACTTTAGACTACGGGAGGAAACTAGAGTACCCGGAACAAACCCACGCAGACATGGGGAGGACATGCGAACTCCACACAGGCAGAATCTGAGGTCGGGATGGAACCAAGGACGCTGGAACCATGAGGCAACCGTGGTAACCACTGCACCACCATGCCGCCTGTTAAATGCATTAATTATTTTTTAAATCAATTAATTAATAAAAATACACTTTGTTGTGCTAGTATGAGTGGATCAGGTACAGCAGTGCTGCTGGAGTTTCAAACACCTCAGTGTTACTGCTGGACTGAAAATAGTCCACCAACCAAAAATGTCCAGCCACCTCCATCTTGTAGGCAGCATCATGCGTGCACTGAGGAAGGGTTAGTGGATGACTAACAGGAGGAGCTGCTGTCTCTGACTGTACATCTACAAAGTGGAGCAATATGGTAGATGTGTATAAGAGAGTGTGAAGCGAGTGAACACTGTGTTTTAGAACTCCAGCAGCACTGTTGTGTCTGATCCATTCATAACAGCACAACACACACTAACACACCACCACCACGTCAGTGTCAGTGCAGTGCTGAGAATGATCCACCACCCAAATAGTCCTTGATCTGTGATAGGCCTGTGAGGGTCCTGACTATTACAGAACAGAGTAAAGGCGACTAACAAAGAATGTAGAGAAACAGATGAACCACAGTCTGTAATTTCAGAACTACAAAGTGCGCCTATAGGGTAAGTGGAACTGATAAAATGGACAATGAGCGCAGAAACAAGGAGATGTGTCTAATAAAGTGTGTAACGACGTAATTACGGTAACGTAAAAGCAACCAGCAAACGAAATACATGAATAAACAGTTACATATCGTTACCATAAGCAAACAAAGCTGCTTACATGGCTAGCAACTTTTGCATTCATCTAGCTAACCAGCAACATAGCAAGCTATCGTTAGTGATCCTCTCAAAAAGCAAATTTAACCTACCTTGTAGTGATGTGTCGGTCGCGACCGATCCGGCTCTAAGAGTCGGCTCCTGATTGTGAGCCGATTTATATATTTTTTTATTTATTGTACATTCCGACACATTGCTGCTTATTGCACTTCTGGTTAGATGCTAAACTAACCTGGATGCTGCTTTTTCTTTTTTTGCACATTTTTATTTATATTTTGTTTTGTTGATGATGTCTTGTTTCCCTGTATATAGTTGCAAATTTACAAATAATACACATAATCAGAGACCTGAGACCAGATTGGACCTGTAATTGAGATGGGTCTTCGTTTTTGTATTTTATTTTACTGTGTTCCATTGTGAGTATATAAATAAAAACCATATTAATAATAACAAACATTGGATAGTATGTGTTTTTACATTAGCAATTCATTTGACACATAATTTGGTAATAAATTAAGCTACAAAAAATCTAAAGAGCCACCTTGGGAGCCGAAAGAGCCGGCTCTTTTTAGTGAGCCGAGCCAAAAGAGCCGGCTCTCTGAAAAGAGCCGGAATTCCCATCACTACACCAGGCCACACCAGAGGACAGTAATCCTCACCCTCCTCCGGTTGGCTGGGGTCGAAGTGCCGCCAACGACTTTCATGCTTAGACTTATTATCCTAGAGTGACTCTGTGTATCGGGCCACTTAAAGCCGATGTGCATATTTCACATTTTATTTGAACTATGACTCCATGACTTTAGTTTCATTCTTAGATTTATCATCTACGCCGCCCAAGGAGTCTTGGTCCTCCCAAGGTTTCTTCCTCATAACCCTTAGGGATTTTCCTTTCCACTGTCGCCCTAGGCTTGCTCAGTTTGAGACTGGACGTAGATATTAGGAGATAATCTAAAATTGTAAAGTTGCTTTGAGACAATGCTCCACTGTAAATAAATATATAAATAAATCTGACTTGATTCCTGTACAGCAGGTGGCGACACGCGCTCTGAGAAAAGAGCTACTGTATTCCCCTCTCCAAGCAGTCACTTCCCTACAGAATGTTTTTAAGTAAAAATACACTTAGTAATAGCGTTTATTTAATCTTTTTTAAACTAGGAACGACTAGGAATTAATTTAACACGACGCAGCGACACGACGAAGCCAAGGTAGGTTAGAGTTGCTTTTTGAGAGGCTCACTAACGGTAGCTTGCTATGTTGCTGGTTAGCTAGCTGAGTGCAAAAGCCATGTAAGCAGCTATTGTCGCTTATGGTAACGATATGTAACTGTTTATTCATTTCTGTCGTTTGCTGGTTGCTATTATGTTACCGTAATTACATCGTTACATTGGTAATGACAAGCGAAGTAGAATACAATCGAACAGCTGCAGCTAGTCTGTTAGCTAATACCGACACGGATAACGTGCTTCTGTGTCCTTAAGGAAAAAACATGTTAGTCATGTGTGGTCATGTTTTCGACACACAGCCTTTTAATACACGTTTTCGGTGAACTATCTAATTATTTACATGTCTGTACGGTTAGATGAATAGCTAGATGTGTTGAGTTGTTTACATCTCAGTCATTAATAATGAGTTTGTTTTAATATATACTTACCGGTCACTTTATCAGGTACACATTGTTCCTACACTCATTGTCAGTTTGATCAGTTCCACTTACCATATAGATGCACTTTGTAGTTCTAAACTTACGGGCTGTATTTGTCCATATGTTTCTTTACATACTTGTAGTTCCCTTTACTCTGTTCTCCATTAGATTGCTGTGACACTGACATGTTGTTGTGTTAGTGTGTGTTGGATGGCTCATTAGCTCCCGTTTGTCTAAATACTGTTCAAATTCGTTTAAGACATTTTTATGCAGGTTACATGTGTTTCTGTGGATGACTTTCTGCTACTTATTTACAACCTGTAAATGGCGTTTGCAAGTGTATGTGCCTGTCCTATTGTAAGTAGTACTCTTGCTTGTCACCCACCTATATATGGTCTATAACCTGTAACTAAACGGGTTCACATTAGGGCTGTACGATATTGGAAAAAACTGGCGTTGCAATATTTTTCTGTGATTATATATTGGGATATTTAAAAAAATGTAACAATTCCAGGGCATGTATGTCTTGCCCGTTTGGAATTAGATGCCGTGCCTTCTGGTCAGTGATTTGTCTGTCATTTGAAAGCTTTCTCATAAGGTGAAACACTGGAAAAGGCATCAGACAGAGTTGCTTTTGCTTTGGCTAGCTCTTGGATCTGGCTTTGCACCCGTCAGATAGCCTTGTGGTGCTGTTTTAAGTGGGCGAGCAAATTAGTCGTGATGCCTCGTGTTGTGGCAGCAACTGCAAAGTGCTGTCGACAAATTACCATTTTATGGTCATTATTATCACTGCTCATTTAGCTTTGGATCAAGAATGTCACTCAGAACAACAAGCAACAAATCTGTATCTCAGACCAGAGTGAAATAAGTGATATCTGGAGATATGTCATGGAAATGAGTAGCAAGCATGACATGATTTTATTTGCCCTAATGGACACTGCACGTCCTGAAAATGAAGGAGTTCTGCTCTTCTGCGATGTGATTATTGCTCATGTGCACATCACGAATGTGAAGTTCACATACACTTACTGAGTCTCTTTCTTCTGGCTGATCTTCGGTGGTGTTTGTTATACTGTTTCTCAATAGATTTTTGGCTTCCGTCAAACAAAAGTATCAGGTCTATCATACCATCCTCTTAAGTGTTACAGCTTTATCATAGACGGGGTGAGTTTCGGTAAATTAAGAAAGGTTTATTATGTGTATAACAATTTTGGCTTGGGACACGATTGCATTTGGAATGCTGTGTAGATGGTAGCGTTCCACTCGTGATATGTATCGCATTTACGTATAGTTTGGATGCAGTTTTTTTGTGGAAATGCCTTTTATGTTTACAGTGTCAGTGATCATTTCAGTCAACGGCACACACTATTTTACTTTGCGATTATTCCATTCAGTTGAAGTTTGCTCTGAACGTTCTTTACGCTCTTTGCAGGATTTTGGGTCCATGATGTGTGCGTCAGTAAAATATAGCTCGCGGGGCCCTGCTCTCATCCCCCGGATGAAGACCAAGCACCGCATCTACTACATCACTCTCTTCTCTGTGGTGCTGCTGGGCTTGATTGCAACCGGGATGTTCCAGTTCTGGCCGCACTCTATTGAGTCCTCCACGGAGTGGACGCTGGACCGTCGAAGTGTTCACGATGCGCCCCTGGTTAGATTGCCTGCAACGAGTCCGATTCCTGAGAGGGGAGACCTTAGCTGCCGAATGCACACCTGCTTCGATGTTTATCGCTGTGGCTACAATCCTAAAAATCGAATTAAGGTAAGGTTAATGCAGGACCTTTTTTCCGTAGTTCTTAGAACTGCTGGAGAAAGTGCACATGAGGAACTGGGTACAATTGTAGTTCTGTTGATAGGGACTTTTTTTTAGCTCCTGCTTTAGGTTAGGTACTTTTCTCAGCACATAGGAACCCTGAGTGACTTAAGTGTGCGGTGATTGGTCCAGGCGTAAGTGGCGCAAGTGAGTAGTAATTTGTCCGGATGCCTATACTTGTGTACCGGTAGCCTGTGAACAACAGATCAGAAACAAGACAAATGGGCTGCGTTCACACAGCAGGCAAGGTGGCCCAAATTCAATTTGTTTTGTTTTTTAAACGCCTTCTTTAGACTTTTTATTGGGACCTGTATCCAACATTTGTCTGACTTGCTTGTTCAGAGAGTCAAAAGCAACGGGCACAAATTTATGATGCTGTGTGAACGTAGCCATGGACCGACAGTGAAGGCCATTTGCATTTGGCAGTAAGAGCACTGTGTGACAGTGAAGTTTCACTGATGCAAATTTCATGTTGTACATCCTCTGACGCATAATCTCAGTAAAACCTGGACTTCACTGTCGGTTCATTTGTCCCAATACATGCCATTCTAACTACAATCGAGTTCATGCGGTAGACAATATGCTTTTCATGGATGATTCAGTTCATGGACAGATGTCCTGGCATTTTCCTTTAGAATTCTCTGATATAATTCAGAATTCATTGTTCCATCAATGATGGCAAGCCGTCCTGCCCAGATGCAGGAAAACAGGCCCAAACCATGATACTACCACCACCATGTTTCACAGATGGGATAAGGTTCTTATGCTGGAATGCAGTGTTTTCCTTTCTCCAATCAGTTCTATTTTGGTCTCATCCGTCCACAAAACATTCTTCCAATAGCCTTCTGGCTTGTCCACGTGATCTTTAGCAAACTGCAGACGAGCAGCAATGTTCTTTTTGGAGAGCTGTGGCTTTCTCCTTGCTACCCTGCCATGCACACACATTGTTGTCCAGTGTTCTTCTGATGGTGGACTCATGAACATTAACATTAGCCAATGTGAGAGAGTGGCCTTCCAGTTTGCTTAGAAGTTACCCCTGGGGTCCTTTGTGAACCTTACCCAAACTATTACACACCCTTGCTCTGGAGTGATCTTTGTTGGTCGTCACTCCTGGGGAGGGTAACAATGGTCTTGAATTTCCTCCATTTGTACACAATCTGTCTGACTGTGGATTGGTGGAGTTTAAACTTTAGAGATGGTTTTGTAACCTTTTCCATCCTGATGAGCATCAGCAGTCTCTCAGAGGTCCTCAGAAATCTCCTGTGTTTGTGCCATGATACACTTCCACAAACATGTTGTTAAGAGCAGACTTTGGTAGATCCTTTTTCTTTAAATAAAACAGGGTGCCCACTCACACCTGATTGTCATCCCACTGATTGAAAACATCTGACTATAATTTCACCTTCAAATCAACTGCTAATCCTGGAGGTTCACATACTTTTGCCACTCCCTAGGCAAATATAGAAATTCTAAAGGGTTCACAAACTTTTAAGCACCACTGTATGGTGCATGTGCTGAGACCCTGCTCAATCTGCAGATAACAGATGAGCAAGAAGTCCTTTATTGACCTTATATGGAAGTTTGAACATACAGGAACAAGATGGATGTTTTCCCATATTCAGTAAAGTAACCGATGCTGGGATCTGTGTTATATGGGTAATTGTTATTCTAGCCAGTTTCTTACAACTGTACTCCAGTGTGTTTCAGAGTAATCTGTCCACACGGACTCATTACATTACTGTAGCGTGTAATTGAAGCACTGTCAGTAAATGTTTATTCTTGTAATATCGTTTATTTTCACTTGAAACACTTCTCTTTTTTTGTGTCCCTAGGTGTACATCTACCCACTACAGAGGTTTGTGGACGAGCTTGGCGTGCCTATCAGCAGCACTGGCTTGTCCCGGGAGTATAATGACCTGCTAAGTGCCATCTCAGACAGTGACTTTTACACTGACGATGTCACAAGAGCTTGTCTCTTTGTCCCTTCCGTTGACGTGCTGAACCAGAACTCTCTGCGCATTCGTGAAACTGCTCAGGCTCTGGCCATGTTACCAAGGTGCCCTTAATGGTCTCTCTAATATCAGTTATGTGTTTTGTTTCTCAGCATTGGGATAGTTGGTGAACAGTGTAAATGTCCCTATACCGTTTGCCGCACTGAGAGGCGCCAGCGCCTAGCAGGTGCTCTTCGTGCGTCTCCCCCGGCCGGTAGTCCGGGAGACAGTGCGCATACGTAGGTATTTCATACTACATTCGTGCATTATGTTCATACCAGCTTGATTCCAGTTCAGTGTCACAGGGACAGCTGGGGCCTAAACCAGTAGCACAAGGCTAAGGGCAAGGACCAATGATAGACAGGACAAAACGTGTATTTCAGGGGCACACCGTCATGCACCCGTGCACTCAATCATTTTCACACTGTGACACGTATCTTTGGACATGTGAAAAGGAAACCCTCGCCAGACCTAAGGAGAACATGCAACACTCCACACAGAAATTTTTGTACGGGGAAAATCAGTGCGGTGAACAGGTCTAACCATACGCCACCGTGCCACCCAAACTAAATACATAATTGTCCTTATGTTTTGTTGATAAAACAAATCACCTAAAAACCAATGCCAACCTTATTATCATGGGATTACGATAGTATAATACATATACAGTACTGTGCAAAAGTCTTAGGCCACCATGCCACCATTAGACTTGTTGTTTTAGCAGTGGTACAATGACCATATGTAATTATTTCCCAGTCCAGTATTAAAAAAACCTAATATTAGAAAAAACAGCTTCTCTAAGTACAGTGGCAGGTATGTTGTGACTAGTAGCGTCTGAGAGCTTCATTGGGATACCAAATTGACCCTTCTACAGTCTGTAGGAGCTTGATCAGGAATGGTCTTTTTGGAAGGGTAGCAGCCAAGAAACCCCTGTTTTGGGGAGCTCTTGCCTGCAAAAGCCGTTTTGTTGTGAAAATGTATACTATTTTTAAAATTCAGTGTATATATTTCCTGAATGTTTTGTTTGTATACCATTACTAAAACTACAAAATGTAATGGTGACCTTTTGCACAGTTCTGTATATTAAATTACATTTATAATGTGAACTTTTTTTTAAAATCAGTAACAAAATTGGCATGGGTGGCCAAATATATATGTATATGCAGCTCTCCTGAGTTAAGCTTAGCTCTAGAGCGTGTTGACAGCTGTAATGCAATGTAATGCAGCACTGAGGAAAAAGAAAACCTGAGTATTTTTGTAATGTTGCTGTCTATAATATCGCTATGTTGTGGCTTTTGTCGTGTGTTTATTTGTTTATTTAACATCACATGGCTGTTCCCAACTGGAGCAAGGTTATGTAACCTAAAGCAATGTATGTAACAACACACATTATTGACACCTTACATGCACAGTGATTAGAGATCACTTGTCTAAATGTCTGTCGATGGCGAATTGATGCCACACTTTTTATATTTTAGCCAATATTTCTATGGTGATCTCTTGCTCAAACTGAACAGGTGCACTGACCATCATATTTTCAATACCTTTTCAGTTTTATTACCCTTCAAATTATGTTCGTAGAGTTCTTCAGACTCTCTCACTTGCTCCTGATTCCTCTCACCTATGCCACAATTTCTTAATAACATCATCTGCTATTGAAATCCCTTGTTTGAGCTGTCGGAAAGAGCCCCATGTATGGCATTTAGTGTGTTTCGATTTGTTTATTTATATTTAGTATAGCATCAGTGGCTATTCCGGACAGGGCAGTGTTACATTGGTACTAGTCAAGCACATTCACACGGGACCAATTTAGAGAAGTCAGTTAATCCAGTTCATGCCTTTGGAATGTGGGAGGTAACTAAAGTAGCTGGAGTAAACCCACACGGACAGTAGGGATGTGGTAAAAAGTTGATACAGCAAAATATTGTGATATTTATTTTCACAATGTACTGCAACAATTTTCAGGACATGCAGAGTCTGAGATTGGAACCAAATCAGGGATCTCTGGAACTTGGAGGCTGCCCTAATTAGTGTATTTAATGGAAAGTTTGAGAAGTGCAAACTGTCCAAATGCTAGTGTAGAAAGATGTTTGCGAAGGTGCTTCTCCAAGTGCTTCTCTTCACTGTTTCACACGCTCATTTTGTCCGTCCTTGCGTTGTCCAATACATCTACAGCATTTAGCAGACGCCCTTATCCAGAGCGACTTACAATTGGTACAGTCTTACAATCCAAGCAGTTGTGGGTTAAGGGTCTTGCTCAGGGACCCAACAGTGGCAGCTTGGCAGAGGTGGGATTCGAACCCTGGACCTTCTGGTTCAGAGTCGAGTATCTTAACCACTAGGCCACCACAGTCCCAATAAAGATGCATTTAAATGCCATACATGCGATTTGCCATGTTCAAGCCTTTATTTTCCTTCATTTGTTTGCTCCCTGTGTTCGTCTCCATTCTCTAGCACAGCCTGAGATTTTTCCAGCTAAATATTTTGATCGTTTTCCTCTTTCGACCAGTGGTTTTTTTCAGCTGTTTTTTCTGCGTCTCTATATGTCTATATTCCTTTTGTGAATTTCCATACCACATCAACCTAAACATGCTGTGTGCCTGTTTTTGCAGGTGGGACAAAGGAATGAATCATTTGCTGTTTAACATGTTACCTGGAGGACCTCCAGACTACAATACAGCTTTGGACGTGCCCAGAGACAGGTTGGTCCCAAACCTTTACTGATATGAGTAAACGGGTGTACATTTCATGTTGATATTCACATCATTTTTTATTTTGTGTGGATTTTTCCACTTTTAGCAGTCGAACCATTGGTCGTAAATTTCCGTCGACTTCGTTTTGGAGTTGGTTGGAACTTTTTGGAGGGTTCATTCCACTAGAGGGAAGCAATGTCTTGACGTTTATCTTGCTTGCTTGGCCTTTGTGATTTACTGCACTGATCATAATGCAGTACATATGTCATGTGTCTGCTACATGTTATTGTTGATTCTCATCTATTAGTAGGAGGAGTGTTCTTTGGCACTGTAAAGTTCTAGTAGATGTTAGATAAATCGTATAAAATGGCCAAAACTGAGCAATTGTAGTTTAGTGCTTGATTGTTGCTTCCTTTTTGGAAGGTCTCCTTATTTTACCGCTGTGGTGAAGGCAGCAAATGATACTTGAAGCATAGGGGAATTGAATTTCTTTATAAACCTCATTGATTATCTTTCCATTTCAGACTGGGTTTTCTCAACTGCATTGTCAGGTTTCCTTCAGATATAGCATTTGATGTTTCCCTTCAGATTGTTGTATGTGAAAATAAGGAATGGCTACTATACATTACTTTAAAGAAGCATTGTGCAAGAGAGATCAAAGAAGCATCTAAAAGGAGTCATGAAAGGCAAGAGGACTCGTGTGCCAAGAGCAGACAGACATACATAATCTCCTGGTATTTACTGCTACATAGCCCATGGTTCCCAGCCTCGTCCTTGGCTGCTCTAATGTTTTGGGTGGAAAAGGTGAGTTTTATGTACTAGAAAGCCCTGAAACAGAGAAGACTTATCTGGAGCTGTAGGGAATTTCCTGGATTCATCCAGCTGTGCTCCATTTGGTACGCAACCTTAACAGAACCATCTGCCATTGTCTGTGTGTGGGTAGATTAAAAAGCAGTGCATGCTGCTTGTTTGTATTTTGCAGCTTTTCTCTTGGTGTCCTTGAATTACATATTGAATCGCCTTTCGCAAGAGTAAATTATAACGGTTTGTTATTTTGACATGCCTGAGTGAAAGGTTCTAATTTACACGCTTGGGGGAATTAAGGCGAGACGAATTGTTCATACATGTGGCAGTAATTGCATAGGCTGAAGAAAACACTAAGTATTACATGATTTACTGTGCGCGGTAGTAAAGTTATTGTATGGTCAAGCGATGTCTTATTATCCAGAGCTCTGCTAGCTGGAGGAGGTTTCTCCACCTGGACCTATAGACAAGGCTATGATGTCAGCATCCCTGTTTATAGCCCACTGTCCGCTGAAGCTGACCTTCCAGAAAGACAGCCGGGGTAAGTTCTTGCCTGGCGTGCCCAGTTTATAATTCCCCCGCTCTTCCCATATGTCATTTGGAGCAGAGCCGTGGCGATATCACCATTGCTCCTGTTCATGTTTCAGACCTCGGCGTTACTTCATCTTGTCGTCTCAGACCGCCATCCATCGAGAGTATCGTGTAGAGTTGGAGAGGCTGAAAGATGAGAATGGAGAGGCTATACTACTCCTTGACAAGTGCAGTAACCTCTCTCAGGGCATGTCCTCAGCCAGAAAACGCTGCTACAAAGGCCAGGTGTATGAATACCCCCAGATCCTACAGGTGGGTAATGTGCTGAGCTGGCATGAGGTCATTTGGTCTTTTAAGTATGCGTTTACTTACCGACTTTGATCAAAAGATAAATGGGTTTAATGTGTTGGTAAAATGTGATCAAGCAAGGTTTCTTTTCAGCAGTGAGAACACGTGCATGCAAGACATGTAAAGGAAAATAAATGAATGGTAGCTTGAATAATATCAGGAATTATGTAAGCTATCACCATGTTTGATTACTATCGATTATAGACTCAGATGTGACTGGGGTTCGGTACCTGGTCCAAAATTCCCTTAAAAGAAATTTAAATTCCACTTATCGCTTCCTACTAATGCAGTTTATGCTTCAAATACAAATGTACATAATGTAAATGGAATGAATCCGTTCCAGACCCCCAGAAAATCCACACTGTATAAGGCATTATATGCGTTAATGGAGTTTTATTAGTCGTGTGCTCCCTGATACACGATGGGGATATGTTCTAGCAAATCCATCATCAGTTAAATGCGTTTGGTAGACCGGTCTATACCGTATCATACCGGAGATATGGAAAGGATACTATGATAAGTAAGGCAATGTTTAAAGCACTTACATCTACATTACATTTATGTCATTTAGCAGATTACAGTATTACAATCTAAGCAATTGTAGGTTAAGGGCCTTGCTCAAGGACCCAACTGTGGTAGATTGGCAAAGGTGGGATTTGAACCCTGGACCTTCTGGTCCATAGTCCAGTAACTTGACCACTAGGCTACCACGGTCCCTACCGTTGGCCAGAATCCTTAGCACAAAGTTTATTTTATAATAAAGTGTTGAATTGTCTAAAGTAATTTGCTGAGTAATGGATTGAAAGTGAAAAGTAAAAGCAAAACACTTACTCTATTGATGAACTCCGGGCTCTAGCATAGCTGCTAAGCTAATTACAGCCTGTGTTCTAGAGCATTCAATTCCTAATTTACTTTCAGTTGGCTCTTATAAACTACCCTTTTTAGGACCCATAGAGACTTATTCGCACTAAGAATACAATGGTGGAGATCTTTTCTGAGGGGTATTGTGAACCTGAATCATTGTGTAATGAATCGTGAATTATGAATCGAGTTTCGGCTGGAACGAGTAGCACGGCTCGACTCATACAAGTTTACACAAGTGCGCCGAGTACTGAGCAGACGATGAGAACCGAGACACATTTTGCTAGTCAGAATGCTTTGAGAATTGAATTTGACGGGTTCCGAGGCTTATTACTGAGATTCGGCAATGTACCAGGTTCAACCAAGTGCTGCATTAGCCAGGAGAGTGGCTGAAATGAAAAAGAAAAAAAACAAAGTAATCGTTTTTATATTATTCTTCCCATTTAAACCTATTATAAGTAAAATGCTTAATGTAAAGTGATTACTTTCCCTTTGGACCACACGTTCATCATTTCAGCAGTAAAGTGCTCGTCACCAGTAGTATTTGAGAGACGTTTGGTGTTCTTAGGTCACTGCTTTAGGACATTAAGCCATGTTAAGCCTTTACTTGTAACATATTTAATTTTAAAAAAATGATTTTTTTGAAGTATAAAATGAAAGATTTTCTTTATACTTAAACATAGAAGTCAAACCTTGGAATCCATAGGAACTGGAATCGATAAAATGCAAGCGAAACCCAACCCTAATCATGACATGACGCATCACGACACAAAAATATGGGGATTTGCATCATGGATGCTTTGTTGTGTTTATTACAGCATTTAATGCACTTGCAATTGTTGGACACCAGAGGGCGCAGTCGTGTGTCATGCTCCCAGACGCATATGTTCCGATCCAATTTTCGATTTAAGATAGCACTTAGTTGTTTTACATTTCATGACACTGTTACAGTAGCACATTTTTTTGGAGTAGCATTATTTAAAACTTGACATACTAATTTCGTTTTCATTTCTGTGTATTGCAAGGGACTAAAGATTCTTAATGTTTACATATTTTATGCTAGTAATATACAGTCTTTTGAAGTGTTATTCTTCAGAAATGAAAAAGGAAAGTTTTCACTCGGTTATTTAAGATATGGAGACGCTACAGTAGAACGTTTTCTTCGCCATTTTAAACCTCTGTTTCTAGTCATTTCTTTTTAGACCCGAGCTTTTGTCAGGTTTCCCTTGTGGACGCTCATAGTCTATAATTTAGGCACCGATATTGTGCTCGGTCACTCTGCTGTAGGAGTCCTCATTCTGTGTGGTGTTACGTGGAGCTCGACTTGGCCAGGCCGCCCTAAGCGATGTTCTGCAGGCAGGCTGTGTTCCAGTCATCATGGCAGACTCGTACATTCTGCCCTTCTCTGAGGTGCTGGACTGGAAAAGGTACAGTGACTGACTATCGTGATGCAAGATCAGATTCTTCAAGTGCAAGGTATGCACCATTTTGAGGGAATGCTGGACCTCCGCATTGATTGGCTGTTGAGGTGATCAGCTGTTTACAAGACAGATGTTTAGTTAATATTGTAATGTATTAGAATTTTCAAATCGTTGAAGCGAATGGATGTTGATTGGATGGTTAAATGGTGCATACCTGTACCTTGATATGAGATCAAATACTTTATAAAACATTCCAGATTTAAAGCTTTTTCAAGAAAATGTGGTCTTTTTTTGTTTACACACTTCTATTTTCAGAGCATCTGTAGTCATTCCAGAGGAGAAGCTCCCAGAGATGTATACGATTTTAAAAAGTATCCCGCATAGACAGGTGGAGGAGATGCAGAGACAGGTGAGTGAGAGGCAGTTTTGTGTTCGAGCATGTAAGCACGGCCTCATCTTTAAAAGACGGATTAAATGCAGTCAAAACACAACGCAGAGCGTAGTCCGTTTCAATCCTAGTAGGCTGCGGTACAGCAGAGTTGGGTAAATGTCCTGCTCTAACACGCCTGCTAAGCCTAGTAATTAACTAGAGGACAAATCATGTGTTTTGAGCAGGCCAGTAACCAAACTGTGATGTCAGGTTGCCAGGGCTGGAGATCAGCCTGAGTCCCAAGCAAATGTCATCTGAAATTTAAAATAGGCTGAAGGTAATGAGGTCTTTAGGTTTGGTGCACTAACATGCCTGTCTGTGCTCCTTCAAAATGTGTCATGCTAGTGCCAGTAAACAATGGTTAGGCAAACGTGCCATAAATGTGCTTGAGACGGTCCTGTAGAGTTTCTGCTGTATCTAAAGTGATTTAAGAGATCGTATAAAACAGTCGTGCTTTACATTGTTTAGGTCCAGATCATCAATGCCTTTTTAATCTTAAAATAGTAGCTCAGACATATGACCAGGCTCCAAAGTTAATTAGTGCAATTTCATATTTCTCCAACAGAGGGTGCGGTCATTCACAGCAATAAGCAATTTTTAAGAACGGAGACTGCACGGCTGCAGTTTTTATTTCCAGACACACAGGAGCTACACCTTATACAGTTAGTGAACTCATGAAGACTCATGAACTCCGCGGCTAATTCATTAAACAGGTTAAATGAGATGTTGCTCCTGGTGTTTGGTGAATGAAGCCGTGCAGTCGCACACTGGCCCAATACAGGGATGCTTCCCCACGCATGTGCCCATACCAGGCAAAGTCGCCGCTGTATGTCACAATCACTTGCTTGTTGGTTGTTTTATGGAAGTCTTGCAACTCTGTAAATGCTCTTACAAAAAACAAAAAAAAGGCTGGTCTGGTTTCCTTTTGTTGGCTATAATTTGTGGTGTCCTACGTAATCTCTCAATTTTTAATATGGTCTCGCTGCTAAATGTGATGTAATTGTGGTGAAAACGAACCCGGTCTGCTTCTGTAAGCAGTAGCAGTATGCATTTATAGCAGGAAAACCACCTTGTTTTTGCTGTCGAGTCGACGGTGTTGGTTTGGGTCAAACAATTTGTTAGCGAAGTGCTCAACAGCTGTGGGATGTTAACAGTGGTCGATATTGGTTTCTCAGCACTGTTCTACTGAAGTGTACTGAAGTGAGGCTCCGTAGAGCAATACTGGGTCAACCGTTTAGGACAGAACACATCTGGGCCTGGAGTTAGGACCTCTGGCTTTTATACTATTTCATGTATGAGCTAAGAATGAGCCTTGCAGGTGATGGGCAGAACACACAGGATTGCTTATCTTTCATAGCACAGATATTTTTGGTGTGCATGTTTTATAAGTGATATCAAAGCACCAAGCAGTGGTTCTGACTCATAAGTAGGCTCATACAGAATTGCATCTACCTACTTTTTAAGACTTGCATTAATAATACAATGATCGCATCTTGGCTTCGAGTCTTACGCTGTGATGCAGTATTCTTGGCTCATTATTTCAGCTGCTGTTAACTCGAGCAGTAAGAAGTTTGCGATGACATATATTTGAGTTCAGGAATTTTATGCATTTTTGACTATCACAGGAGAGCAGTCAATTATCGTCTTTCTCATGAAACTCTGTCTCTTTTCTTCTCATAAAAATTCTTTCTAGCGTTTGAATGGGCCTGGGTTTGGAGCTTGGTGGGTGAGTTTTTCCTCTCTGTCTCTTCCCGGTCAGAAAGAAAACTTTCATCACAGGCTGATTTATGGGCAGCCACGCTCCCCCCGGGATCAGAAAGTCTTTTCGAATTCTCTCCCCTTCTCTATAAAAAGAAAAGCTGTTTTTGTGTTGTCGTATGTCTTCAGCATTTATGGGCCAGAGACATGGGGCAGGGGCACGAATGGGTAAAGAGGGAGTGTTTCACAACTCTTTGCTTTCTGTGGACCGTATGGCAACAAACATACCACTAAATAAACTCAGAATCTGTTCAGTGATGAAATGAACTGGCCAATAGTCAGAGTTGAATTTCCTTCCATATTCCGTCACAGGATACGGCGTCATCTTTAAAGGATTAAAGCAATTTTTTGTCATGACCTATGGGGAAAATGTATTTACTTACTTTGAGTGTTGTATTGCAATATATTTTATAATAATATTAACTAGTGCCAGTTAGGGCTGCAACAATGAATCGATAAAATCGATAATAATCGATTATTAAAAGTGTCGACAACGAATTTCATTATCGATTCGTTGTGTTGCATGGTTTACGTGTCCCTCCCCTTATCCGCTTACGTTACTTGCGGCACTTCGTCAATACTGGAAAAAATAAAATAAAATAAAATAAAGTGTAGGACGATTCACGGAAACATGGAACATACATGGACAAAGAGCAGCTGCGAGAGAATTCAACATTAACGAATCAATGGTACGGAAGTGGAGGAAGCAAGAAGACGCCCTGAGCCAGGTAAAGACCAAACTGAGCTTCCAACGGAACTTAAGAGTTTTGTTTCATTTCATGCGTCTTATAACCCGGTGCGCTTTATGTATGAAAATAGACCCGTTAGCAGGCGATTGTTGATATTGTGTCTTATAACCCGGTGCGCTTTATAGCCCGGAAAATACGGTATAGTCTCTAAAAAAGAGAGCCAGCTTTAGCCAGGAGCATGTTGACATGCTAACATTTTTGCATTGCAATGCAAAGTTCCTAAAGAAAGGGAGTGAATGAGTTTGTATGTAGTGTTTGCATCAGAGATGCATTTATTCTTCTTTATTAAGATAAGATAAGATAAGATAGACTTTTATTATCCCACAGGGGAAATGATCTTATGGCACCAAGAAGGAAGAAACAGAATAAATACAAGTATACACACTATTATTTAATTTGTTATTTTAATTTATTAATCAGTTACATTTATTATTATTCAATTATCACTTATTTGCTCTGTTATTCCATGTTATATTTCTGAATAAAGACATGGAAATGTTTTTTTTTTAAAAATCCGATTCATCGATTAATCAAAAAAAATAATCGATCGATTATTAAAATAATCGTTAGTTGCAACCCTAGTGCCAGTAATTGGAAGTGTTTAATGTGTATCCCGCACTGTGCCTCTGCCAAATAGGACATAAGTGCAGTTGCGTGTCTATGACATGGCACCTCCTACCAGTGTTTTATAGATAATTAGCCCTCACAGGATCTTCTTCCTTCAAAGCTGGACTGCAGGAGAAAGTTTAGCAAACAAGAATGTTTGGAAAGCAAGCTGTTTTATTGGCTTGTTGATTTGTTCATTTCCTCTCACCTAACAGTAGCTGTTGACATAATTGAGAGTTTAGAAATGGACCGATCAGAGTTTGCAGGGGAGAATTGTTCTGAATGTCACAACGTTTAAATTCTCAGACACCAAACGTGGTATAAATTGCTTTATTAACAACTGAAACAATTGTCACTGGTTCTGCTGGATCTTTTTAGTTTTTAGAAGAGATTGAACCCATTACAGTAGTTGGAGAAATAAATTCAAACCTTTCACCTTTTCAGTTTTTAAAAGTGAAGTTTGAAAGAGATTTATCTGGACTCACTGTTCAAGTGTGTCAGTGTGCACTCAAGCTGTTATTGCATATGTAGTCCGAAAATGGGGTCCATAGCCTATTGATTGCCCCATCTTAGGGGTGGCTAATCCGGCAAAATCATGACTGTTTTAGGCTGGATTACAATCCACGATATTATCCCATTTGTTTTTCATGTTTGTTTGTTAAGCCAAATTTGGAGCTGAACGCAGAAACCAAATTCATTTCCCTACTAACAAAAGTGCATCTCCGAAATAGGACCGGAATAAGAGACCAGTTAGACCAGTACTAGCTTTTTAAACAAACGTCCCAACTAAATGGAAAACAGCTTCAGAAAATAAATATAATCACCATAAATAAATTCTAATATGGCTCTAAAGTCTGCATAATCCATAAATCCCTAGTCCTGGCATAATGTGCATTGCTAATTTGGTTTTAAATTGTCTTTCTGCATTTTGTGTACATCAGAACACAGTAGAAAAATCTTTGTGACTTGGTAGTAACAAAGGTAACTTTTAGTAACTATTTATAGGAGGTGCTTAAAACTATTGTTTTCAACAATTTTGTTGGGAATCATAACCTTGTTCAGGTAAAACGTCATGAATTCAGAATCATGTAGCGTGCAAATGTTAATCGCAGCAGTTTCTGTCTGAATGGAGAAGAAAAAAAACGCGTTGTGGTTCGGCGTCCTTGTACATGCAGACATGAGGACAGCAACATTTATGGTGAGGTATGACTTACTTTGCTACTGTCATACCATTTGAATTGTTACCCTTGGGTAACAGGGCTCTGAAGGAGTAGCAGGGCTTGACCTTAGGACTTGAACTCTGGCCCCTGTCATGGGCTCGGAGCGACTGAGGCGTGTCTGTGCCACTTCAGTGGAAAAGTCAGAAAGACTGATGGACTAAAGAACTCGTAACAATCCTGAATGGTTCCTGCCGTCATGTCACCAGGTTTTAATGAGTCGCGTTGCCTTTGAAAGTGTGTAATGCAAGGTCAAATGGCACAAGGAGGATTCTGGCTGTATAGTGGAAGCCTTGAATTGGTATGAAGCCTTTATCTGTGCATTGCTGTTTATGTGATGCTAATACATACATCTTGCATCTGCAGGCTCGCTGGTTCTGGGATGCTTACTTCCGGTCCATGAGAACTATTGGTTTGACCACACTACAGATAATAATAATGATCGTATTTACCCCTACGCTGCTCGCACCTATGAAGAGTGAACAATCCTCCAGTCCCGTGGTGAGTAGAGCCTACATACTGCTTTGTCTGAAAGACACATCATGTATGCAATCTGCCATTTGTATATATTTTGCAGTTGTTTGAACTTTAAGTACGGGGTGGCACGGTGGGTGGCACCCACTGCCTCACAGCAACAAAGTCCTGGGTTCAGTCCCAGAGTGGAGTGGTTTTGGGTCCTTTTCTGTCCAAAGACATGCGTGTAGTAAAGTCAGGACTTTTGATATGGCCACTCCAAAACATTATTTTTCCTTTTTTTTTTTAAACATTCTTTGGTAGTGTGACTTGTATGCTTAGGGTCTTGCTGCATGACACGCGTACTCTTGAGATTCATTTCACAGTCTGATATTTTCCTCAAATTTGCTGCCATACTTCAGAATTTATTGTTTCATCAACAGTGGCATGCTGTTGTCATGCTGGCCCAAACAGTGTTGCTACAACCACCACATTTCATAGACAGGATCAGATTCTTAGGCTGAAATACATTGTTTCCCTAACTTCTCATTTTAACAGAAAGTTCTATTTTGGTCTCATCTGTTCACAGTGTAAATGTAGTTTTTTTTCTTTTATTTCCAGTAGCCTTCTCACTTATCCATGTCATCTTTAGCAAACTGCAGCCAGTCAGCAATGTTCTTTTTGGAGCGCAGTAATCCTGTCATGCACAGCGCTGTTATTTAGCATTCTCCTGATGGTGGGCTCATCTAGATGAACATTATCCACTGGGAGACTTTAGTTGCTTAGAAGTTACCCTGGGTTCCTTTGTGAACTCGCAGAATATTACACATCTCGCTGGGGAGGGTAGCAATGGTCTGATCTGCTTTTGTCCATTTTTACACCATCTTTCTGGCTGTGGATTCCAAACTTTAGAGATGATTTTGTAAACTTGTCCAGGGTGATGAGTCAAGTCGAGTCAAGTCGAGTCAAGTCAGATTTATTTATATAGCGCTTTTTACAATGGAGCATTGTCTCAAAGCAACTTTACAGGTTTAGATTATCTCCTAATAACTACGTCCAATCTCAAATTGAGCAAGCCTAGGGCGACAGTGGCAAGGAAAAACTCCCCAGTTCTAGGAAGAAACCTTGGGAGGACCAAGACTCAAAAAGGGACCCAACCTCCTTGGGCGGCGTAGATGATAAATCTAAGAGCGAACTAAAGTCATGGAGTCAAAGTTTGAATAGAATGTGAAGTATGCACATCGACATTAAGTGGCCGGGGTATGATGATAAATCTAAGAGCGAAAACTAAAGTCATGGAGTCATGGTCGAATAAAATGTGAATTATGCAAGTGGAGCTCCATCAGATGAACATCATGTGTGGGGCCGGAACGCCTGCCGGAACACAGGCTCGGAGAGAAAACAGAAAATGTAATTAGTTATTGATTAAGAGCACAGTGTTTATTAACAATCACTGAGGCCAAGTGTAGCATGGGACCCCCCGGCAGCATTAGCTATAGCAGCCATAGCTAGAAAGAGGAGAACTGGTAGGTAACACAGCCAAGAGGAATCACATGAGACATCGGCAACCCCACGGGAGGCGGAAGACAGCAACCCAACGTCTCTGATCACCATAAGACTCTTTGACTATGAACCCCCAGCTCTGCCCTTATTCTAAGGCAAGGTTGCACGAGTCAAGATCACGAGGACCGAAGCCCAGTTCAGCCAGACCGCCCACTCGACACTCCCGGCTAGCGGACAAGGCAGGCAGGCCAGACATGACTCCAGACTCCGGCCTCAGCAACCCAAGCCATGCATCCTGGTCTAAATCTAGTCATGAGCATTAGCAACCCTATTTCTGAGGTCTTTTAACAAACACTTCAACCAACGTGGTGAGAATATCAGAATGTTTTACAAATAGGGCAGGGTGCACACTTATTCCTGATCTTCTGCTGTTTAATGGCCGGAGTACATTCGGCAAAACAGTCATTGCCATACATTACCATAGTCACATAGTCTTTTTTTGCTGCTATAATGTAAATATAAAGGCTGTTTTTATAAATGCATTGGAGATACATCTGAACACCTGAGTGGAAGCATAAAAACTGTTATACACATGCTAAATCTTTTGTAATATCTAGAAATTCACAATAATTGTAGAACATACAGTACTGTACTGGAGAGTTGTAACACTTAAGAAGATGGTATGATTGATCTGATACTTTTGTTTGACCGAAGCCAAAAATGCATTAATAGACAGTATTGCAAACAACACCATTTCATTTAACCCTCAGTTTTATTTCTTGTTTAGCTGTGAGGAGTATTTAATATATTTAGTAGAGGCTTAAGGCCTCTCATGACTAATGTTTACTCTAGATCATCAAGCAAAACGATTCTGAATTGTTCCACAACCCTTAGATCTAAAATATTCATTGTTATTATATGTATTATAATAGCTGCAGCGAACATCCGTTAATACACTTTTAGGTTAGGACAGATGCCCAAGCTTTTACAGAATTTCAGAATATAAAACAAACTTTTAAGTTGATTCAGGGCATCAGTAAATTCCACATCCAATTTCCACATGTAGGCATCTGATTACAAATCTAGACAATTGTCTAAAATTCCAAATCGAATTCTACAGTTAACCTCTGCTTGCAGTCCAAGTCAGGAATAAATGTGTAGCTCTTCAGCATGTGCACGGGACATTTTCCTCTCCCGTGTTGTGCCATGTTATCAGCCACCATTACTCAGGTTTCATTGGCAGACCCAGACCCACGAGAGGTTAATTGTGCTGTGTGTCTCTCCCCTGACCATGAGAGGAGAGATGAAATACTTTCACAGCATATTCAGTCGAAACACACTGAGCAGAACTGGAACTGAGCACTAAATAAATCAAGCACTTTTTTCTGCCATTCTATATCCTCCAGGACATAATTGAAAACACATTGCTCGACTCTACTGGTGCTTTTGGATATGTCAAGACAGGCTGCTTTTTGTGTTGCAGTTCTAAAGAACCTCAAACATAGGCGATACAAGCCAAGTGGATAGTCCCTTCGATTTTGGCTGAATTGGATGAATCCTTGTCAATTATTTTGCTATTTAATTATGGTACTGTTTAACTGCTGAATGCCAGCAGTGATAAAGATTAACCTAAAGGCATGAGCAAATACCTAAGGTGTCTTTCACACTCTGTTTTGTCTGCTATTTCTTTCTCTTTTTTTCTTTTTATTTTTGGGAAGCTCTGGTCTTCCATCACTCGTAATCCAGATCATATGTAAAGCCAGTTTTGGCACTTTCTGGTCATCAGCATCGGTGATGGTTCAGGAGTGAATGCTTCATGTTCGCGATTAAACATGCGTACACGCTTTCATCTGGGTTCCATTTTCGCCTAATCCCAAAGCTATACTAGCATGATTCCAGCTGCACGACTCGCCGAGCCTCCTCAGCCCACATGAAACAGTCTGCTATCCCTCACCATCACTCAGGCTGCTCATACCTTCACTTTTCACTGAATGACAAAAGCATACTGGTTCCCAGTTTGAAGGGCTTAGGGCGAATTATAGTCATCTTTCACTCTTTTATATTGGATATGATAACGACCGACTTGCCACTGAATGGTTTCTCCGAGCATTATGTGTACGGGTATGCACCACTGAAGGTCCACATTCCGTCTAAGATGTATAAATTGAAATGACATTGAAGCAGCTTTATTTGACGAAAGCCAAAAATGCGTTGATAGACAGCATCACAAACAACACAGAATATCAGCCAGGTGAAACATAGACTCAACAAGTGAATGTGATCCAGGTTATGTAGTTATAGGTGAGAGAACATATACCGGTAAAGGGATGACAAACAACGGAGTACTACTTGCAGTAGGACGGGCACACAAACTTTACGCTTGTCATACACACAAGCACTAGTAACCTGCACAGAAAAAGTCTCTAAACACCAAAAAAGTTAGAACAGTCTCTAGTACTGGGTTTGATCAGTTTTCTGTTTGACATTTCAGCCAAAATTGATCATTGATTGAATTGGGAGGCACAGTGTCAATTTGCAGGCCCACAGCCGTGGAGACCCTGATTAGTGGCACGGTGTTGGCACGGCCCATGTCTGAAGGAGGAGAGGCTGAATGGGGGCCAGCTCCTTCTGAGATATCCGATGGCGCCCCACGTGCATATCAGTATAAGCACAGTTGAACTAGGGATGCACTGATTCGACTTTTTCAGTTCCGATACATAACTTTTGCATATCGGTCGATACCCGATATTGTTGAGTTAATAAACCTCACCATGTGGGAGAGACTTAAGGCCTCAGTATTGACTTAATCGTTACTTACTTACATAACTAACAAATATACATAAATGTACTAAACTGCTATTTATTTGTCACTAAAAAAATAATATATTGTGCAGGACCTTGCCACAGTAAAATTTATTCCAGTTAGAAAGGTGTATAAAAACTGTATTGGGGTGTGTGTGTGTGTGTGTGTGTGTGTGTGTGTGTGTGTATGTGTGTGTGTGTGTATATG